>VXBP01010187.1:385-135529 GCA_013400115.1 Rhinopomastus cyanomelas
TAGGCACACACACGTGTGTATTCTTAGTGTGTAGGCACACACACGTGTGTATTCTTAGTTTATAGCACACACACTTGTGTATTCTTAGTGTGTAGGCACGCACACGTGTGTATTCTTAGAGTATAGGCATACACAGGTGTGTATTCTTAGTGTATAGGCACACACACGTGTGTATTCTTAGTGTGTAGGCACACATATGCTAAACCCAATCAAATTTAATGCTATTACAAGCTGAGCAATAACTTGTTGAACTTCTAATGAGCCTTGTGTGACAGTCTGTAACCAGAGCCACACGATCTGTTCAGCTTACACTTTCATTGGTTCTTTCCAAGATCCCCCCAAAAATGTCCCTATTTTTCTCTTGCATGTTTTGTTGAAAATGTTTTGTCTCCTGTCTACCTTCTTTTTCAAGAACAGATGAGGTTTTTTTGTCAGATTTCAGCCTTTTTCATTAAAAACCCACCAGAGATGTTTTGTTCCCAGTTGTTCATTGTACTTCTTTGCTTGGGGTACCACAGCCGAATCAGTCGCTTAATTGTCTACTTGGATGACTGTTTATGTCATGAAAACCTGGGACAGATCGTCCTTCTTGCTTGTAGTGTTTATTTTCATGGGACTGCATAGCTCCTGCTACTTTCCATTCTCTGTGCCCTCCAGGAGACAGATCTCTAGCAGGCATACACCAGCAGCAATTTCATCTCCCAGGCCTGGGTTGCCTTTGTCAGCTGGATCATATACTTACTATTAGAATATATTGTCTCTCTGACGCATTCCAGAACCAGCAAATTAAATAGCTGGTGCACTGGGTGGAAGCATTTGAACTGAGCATGCATCTCTGAACAGCTAGTTCCCCTGCCTATGCAGGGCCATTTTTACACCTTTGCGTCCTCAAAGAAAGTAGTTTTGTGTTTTCTGCTCTGTTAATTTTTCATCTTCACCACAGCAATGACATCTCCTTGTACTTGTCAAGTCTGCAAAGCTGTTCACAAGAGCCTGACTCCAGCAGCCACTCCTGGAGCTGCGTAACTGGGAGAGGAGCAGAGGATGTGTTGGGGCAGGGAGGGAGCTGTTTTGGGGAAGCTTTATAGTCTAGAACATGAGACTGGAAAGCAGAAAGTCTGTTTACATTCCTGATTATCGTATATCAGATGCAGAGCATCAAATGATGGCTTTAGGTGACTCTGTGATTAGGAAAAATTTCTTCATTAAAAGTGTGGCCAGGCCCCTGGACCAGATTGCCTAGGGCGGAGGCTGAGTCACCATCCTTGGAGATGTTTAAAGATCATTTAGATGTGGTGCTTAGAGATCTGCTCTAGTGGTCAACTTGGTAGACTACGGTTAGTGGTTAGACTTGACGGTCTCAAGGTCTTTTCCAACCTGAATGATTCCATGACTCTAAGAAATGCCTTCCCCTTTTACATTGGGGATTTGTGGTAGAGGATGAAGTACCAGCTATGATTGCTCCACTGATTTATACGAGTTTTAGTGAGTTTTAAGAAAACTATCAGATAGAAGATGGGTTTAATTTCTGTTGTGATGCAACACGTTCTTCATAAGAATATTTTCCCTGTTGCAAAGTAAAATTTGCCAATGTCAGGACAAGACCAGTTCCAGCCAGATTGCATGCACTCCAACACACCTTTGTTTCAGTTAATCACTCAGCATAACATAATTGACAATGCTGCCTTAGGAACAGCTTTTAGATCTTCTCTTATTGTCAGAATCTGGCTCTAGATGTTCTTATCTGATGATATTTGAGCTGCTGTCAGAAAAATCTCTCACGTTTCTGATGGGCTTTTATCAGTCAGCATTACTACAGTGTCTTCTCTGTTTCACTAAGGTGGTTTTGTTTGCCAGCACACCAAATGGCAGAGAAGTATTTTGACACCTTCTTGAAAGATGTGACACTGAAAAATAGAAGGAGCATGAAATAGAAAACCTCCCTCTACTATGGTATTAAAAAAGACACCAATCCCCTTACATTTATGTTTCATCATACTTAGCTTTATACAGCCCGTTCTCCCTGTTCTGCTGAGCAGATCTTCACGTAATTCCATGCTTGGTGGCTGCTCACTGAGATCCTGCTATTAGCTGCCTGCTCAGAACAACACAAACAAGGACCTGTTTGTAGGACCTTTTGAAAGACATTCTAAGGAGAGTGCTCTATGAGATACCCACTGGGTGGCAGGAGTAGATCAGAAAAAGCTTTAAAAACAAGCATGAGGGACATTCAAACTACTCAATAGCAATAGTGTCTGCATCTTACACCTGAGCTGGACTTAAATGAAAACAACAATAACCAGGAGGGGATACTGGAAAAGGTTTTTACAGGTTTCCCCTTTCTATACGTAAGCAGAAGTAGACTTCTTCATGGCTATATTCTTGTCCCTTTTTATTTTTAATTGCCAACTATATGAGAACATTTTCAGAGGGGAAGAGGACCTGGGCCACCCTGTCTGTACCCTCTTTTTTCTTCTTGCCCTCTTTTTTTGGAGGATGCTGTTTCTAGAGCTGGAGGCTCTGTTGTTCTCCTGCCGCCGGCTTGAACAGTCCTTGCTACTTTCGAAAAACGACACAAGGAGGCATTTTAAACCTCTGTCTGCTCCAGCGCTGCCGGCTTCAAATAAATCGGTAGTATTGAGGATATGAAGACACCTTCCCAAGTTACCTGTCCCCAGGTGATCCAGATCCCTGAGAGGGATCAGCTCCTCTTACCTGTAGTTCTCCTTTTGTCTTGCCTACGTTTACAACTTAATGCTTTTTTTCCTGCTTAAAGGAGGAGTTGAAGTGGTTATAAAATCATGGGTGACTAGTTAAGAGCCTTAAGGGGGAGCTGATTAATAGTGACTAAAACCCTTCACCTCACCATGGTTAATAATCCACAAGGTTTAAGTGAGTGTGGTGAAAATGGAGGTAAAGGGGCAGAGCTGGTTGATTTTGAAAGCAACCAAAGACTAGGAGGTAAATTTTCCACTTGAAAACTTCCATGCTAAAAATAAATTCAAGAACAGTCTTTCTTTCCTTTTGTATGTGTAATTCTGTCAGCAGCAGAGCAGCCTCAGTTTGTGATCCCGTGTGCTTCCCATGGGCATGTGCCTGTCATGCCAATTGAACATTATTCCTCTTTGTGTCCACTGTGCAGAGCTGAAACGCTAAGGCTGCCCCAAGAGATCCTAAGGATTTATAAGCATGTCATATTTAGCTTCATCTCCTCTTTTGTTTTGTTGGGTTTATAGATTTTTTTTTTCCTGAGGTTCTTTTTAATGCCTTCTCCATAACATGTTTGAGAAAGAAATACAACTAGCGTTGTCACTGCTTGGAATTTATTTGTTACAAGGGTTTTGGCCTTGTTACCAGAAGTAGTCCTCTACGTCGCCTGTTTCCCTGCCCTTCAAACAGCCCTGCTTCAGAACTCCCCCTATTCTTCCTTCTGTACTCTTTCTGTTACTCCTGGTTTATCTCGCTGCTGGTTGGGGAAAGAAGCAGCAACCAGTGTGATAAGTCCCCCCTACTAAACTCCATGTCCAAGAATGTCTTTATTGAGTGTTTTATTGTCCTGAGGCTGTGAGTTCCGTGGCTCTTTGATAGACATACTGCTTAGCAGGTGGGCAGACCACGTGGTGGAATGGGTTGAGCTCGGCATCTGGAGGATTCTGGCTGACTGTGGGTAGGGTGATTGATCTGGAATGCTTTCACTTTACAAGGGTAGCTCCCAGTAGTGTACTTCTTGCATTCTTTCTTTAGAGGACAATGAACACCAAGTCATGAGTTGAATGAGGTCAGTTAGATTGGGCCCAAGATATTTGACAGTGCACTCTGCAGTGCACTGAATGAAAGATGCAAACTGTTGACTCTTGTTCTGGCACAACTCTTGCTCCCGTTCTTTAACTGATGATGGCAGTACCATTCAACTTTCATGCCACTGCTAGTCTACCAACACTATGATGGTTGAAGGATGGTTCCCAGCTGTCTGTCTATTTTTATGCTGGCTGTAAAACAGGAAATGTAGTCTGCTAAGCATGCTCACTGAAGACTTGCACATTAGTCGAGCCCAAATTTACTAGGAGGAGTAAGTTCTCCCAGCCAATTTCAGTTCTGGATGCTATGGTAAGATGTGACCATAGTAGTGTTCCATAGCACCTTGTACTTGGACTTGTTGAACCTCATGCAGTTTTCACTGGGCCCAGTTCTCAAGCCTGTCAAGGTCCCTCTGGATGGCTTCCCTTCTCTCCAGTGTCTTGACCACCTACACAGCTTGAGACTGAGAGGGCACTGACAGCCACTGTCTGTGTCACCTATAAAGATATGAAACAGCACTGGACCCAAAATAGACCCCTGATGAGCCCCACTTGTAACTGATCTCCACTTGGACATTGAATCGTTGATCACAGCTCTTTGAGTGTCACCATGCAGCCAACCCCTTATCCACGGAGAAGTCCATCTGTCAAATCCCTTTCTCTCTGTCAAGGATGTCATGTAGGACAGTGTCAAACGGGCTGCACAAGTCCAGGTAGATTACATCAGTTGGTCTATCTTCTTCTCCATTATTGCTGTGACTGTCATAGAAGGCTGCCAGACTTGTCAGGAATGATTTACCCTTAATGCAGCCATGTTGGCTGTCACCAGTCACCTCCTTTTCTTTCATGTGCCTCACTGTAGTTCCCAGGAGGATCTGCTCCATGATCTTACCAGGCACAGAGGTGAGACTGACTGGGTCATCTTTTTTTCCCTTTTTAAAAATGAGAGTTAGGTTTTCGCTTTTCCAGTCGGCAGGAACTTCACCAGACTGCCATCTCAAATATGATGGATAATGGTCAAACGACTTTATCTACCAGTTCCCTCAGAATCCTTGGCTGAAATCCCCTCAGGTCCCATGGACTTATCAATCTTCAATGTTTTAATATAGTCACAAACCTGATCTGCCCCTACCATGGGTGGTTCTCCCTTTGAAGGAAGGCTGGGCCTTTGACTTCTGTGACTTGGGTGTCATGGTGTCCCTTTTCTTAGGTCACAAGACCTAACGCATCCCACATCCTTCGAGAGCCTTCCCATAAAGGCTGAGGCAAAAAAGTCATTGAACACCTCAGAGTTCATAGGATCATAGGATGTTAGGTGTTGGAAGGGACCCAAGAGATCATCGAGTCCAACCCCCCTGCCGCAGCAGGACAAAACTATCTAACACAGATCACAGAGGAACGCATCCAGGCGGCCTTGAAAGTCCCCAGAGAAGGAGACTCCACGACCTCCCTGGGGAGTCTGTTCCAGTGCCCTCACAGTAAAGAAGTTCCCCCTTGTGTTGAGGCGGAACCTCCTCTGCTGCAACTTACAGCCATTGCTCCTTGTCCTATCACAGGGAGCAAGACCACCTCTTTCCATCTGGAGAGTGCCCACATTTTCTGTAGTTTTCCTTTTTACACCGACATGCCTACAGAAGCTTTTTTTGCTTCCTTTATTCTATGATGTCCCTGGGCAGGTTTAATTCTATCTGGGATTTGATTTCCCTAACCCCATCCTTGGCTGCGTGGACAATTGCTCTGTATTCCTCCAGATGCTTAAGCATATCTTGTTAATGTTTTATTTTGATGGTGTTAGTTGGGAGCACACCAGTTTAACAGGCTTAAAAACAAAGAAAAACCCCTTTAAGACACAAAATATATAAGAAGGTTTCTCTGCCCTTGTGGTTTGGTTGGTTTGTTGGGTTTTGATATTTTTTTTTAACTCGAAACATACAGCTGCCCCTACTATATTTAAATATCACGTGGCCAAATACATTTATTTTTCACTCTTGCTTTCTTCAGAATGGGAAATTAGAATGTAATTCAACTTTTTTAGCAGTTTTCAGTGTAGAAATATTTTTTTATTAATGGAACAGCCAGAATTATCTTTGTTAAGATAACAAAGTTTGTTTATCTGTGCTATTTTTCTTCTTACTGTCTTCATTATTTAAGGAAACAGCAGAAATTAGATATTAGCCCAGGAGAAGCTGTGGTCCTAATGACACTGCATGTTGCTGACCTTGTCTTTGGATGTGCAGTGGTTTACAAAACTTCTTCTAGTAACTGCAGTGTATACTTTTTCTAAGGAAAGAGTCCAAATTTTCCAAATACAAAATGTTGAGTGGAAGGATGTGTGGGAATGGGATTAAAAAGCTGTGGTGTGGGAAATGTTAACTTACAGAACACTTGAGTAATGCTGGTTAAACCCTGTTCTGTTCCTCACTGACCTTTTGGTAAATGAACCCAGGGATGATTCACCCTGCAGTCCCACCTTGGCACCTTCTCTGCTCTCCCTTTCTGTAGGGGTGCAGTGCATTTTACTCATCCATAACAGTGTTGTGGTGGTTTTGGGGGGTTTTTCTGGAGGAGGTTTTTGGTTTGGTTTTTTTTGTGTCTTTTTCTCCCCTCAACCTCTACACAAAGCCGTCTCTTCCCTTCCGTTGCATTAATGCAGAATTCAGTGTACTGCGAATATAAAATTGCACCCTTTCACAAAAATCCCAGCACGTTCTCACTTTTATTCTTCTTTAAGGTTCATTTAAGCACATTTTTTTAAGCTTCTTTAACTGAGTTTTGACTTCTCAGCTACCCTCTTTTTAAATACTTGATGCCAATTTACAGGGATGCGTAAGGAAAAGCAGTGGCGTCACACAAAACATAATCTGTCATCTTTTTCTCATGGGCAGTAACCACAGATGATGACAACAACATTAATCTCTGTTGATCTTGAAGGAAAATATTATTGTTGCTTAACTTCCTAAGTTTCCAGAAATCAAGTTCTCAAAGACACTGGGACTGGATTTTTTTGCTAGTCATAATTTTATTGCATCGATTTATTGCTGAGCCTTGTGTAACAACAGTATAGGCTTGATTACACCTCAAGCAGTAGCACTTCAAACTACAGAACTGCAAAGAAAATTCGTGCCTGTTCTGTGGACTATCCATGGTCCAGCAGACTTGAAAAGGAGTCAAAATCTAATGGAGACGTTGCAGAGAGCCATTGGAGAGCCAAGCAAGCACTGAATCAGCATCTTGGGTTGGGAGTCTGTACTTCCTCAGATGCAATTCCAGTTGATATACTCTGTCATGATATTTTTTCTCCAATCTTCACACTGTGTTTTCCTTGTTTTCCTAGATCTGCAAGCACATTTTAACTCTTGAAAGAGAAGGAAGAATAATACTTAGTTTTGAAAATTGAGAACTTCAAAACTCAGCGTATCTAATTCTAGTAAAATATTTACTTAACCATACTTCTCTTTGTTGTACTTTGACAGCCATCTTTACATTCATTATGTTAATGGAATGGCTGACAAACTGTTAAGGATAGAAGTAGTCAGTATAAAATCAACTTAGAGTGACTGTTTCTTGGGGCCAGAAAGAGGAGCCTAATGAAAACTGGGTGGTTAAATAAGTAGCATTACAATAGTAGAATAAGAATAAAAAGCCTGAGTTTCAGTTATAAAATCTT
Source organism: Rhinopomastus cyanomelas (assembly GCA_013400115.1). Classification (NCBI taxonomy): domain Eukaryota; kingdom Metazoa; phylum Chordata; class Aves; order Bucerotiformes; family Rhinopomastidae; genus Rhinopomastus; species Rhinopomastus cyanomelas. The sequence goes on from VXBP01010187.1 coordinate 7,850, forward strand.
CTGTTGGAAAACAATGGAAATCTGGAGTAATTCCAGCACTATTATCTATTTTACTGGAATTAATGGGCTGTCATTTATTTGATATCAATAGGAATATATATGCATTTTTAGGACAAAGTAAATACATCTTAATCTCACTGTACAGTATGATGACGGTCACAAACTTCCATTGCACTTTAGAGTAGTGGGTTAATTCCTGATGACTTCACAGCACGGATATCATGTTGTCATGGAGAGAACCAATGGATATCCTCTTTATATGGCACCATAAATTATGCCTCAGAGGGCTGAACTTCCTCCTTTTCTTCCTGCTGATTTTCAACAGGGCCAGATTTCATCCATATCAATTATTTCTCTGCACCAAGAATAAATTTTTCGTGTAAGCCAAGGCACAGCATATATGCAGTGCTTTCCAGCATCTGATTCAGTCTTTACTCACTTTGGCTTCTCTAGCCTTAATTACAGGGACATGCAGGGTGTAAGAACTTACATGATATTTATCCCTAATTAACATGAAAAATTGTTTCCCCTAAAATAGAAACCAGGATTTTTTACTTGATATTTGAAAAGACACCAAGAAATAGAGCTATTTTATTGGTCTTAAAATTGGAAAACTGGAAAAAAGAATTAAAGACAATCTGCTTTTGAAAGCAAAAGTGAATAATAGTAGTGGGATTAACATGCAATGCAATGCAAAAAGGTACAATAGATTAGATCAGAATAAAAGCATTTCAACAATAATAGTAAATAAAGTTAGAATCATAGAGTCATAGAATCATTAGGGATTGGAAGGGACACTGAAAGATCATCTAGTCCAATCCCCCTCTCACAACTGACCTGTTGGGAGAGTAGTGTGGGAGAAAAGTACCTGGGGGTCCTAGTGGACAGCAGGATGACTTTGAGCCAGCAGTGTGTTCTTGTGGCCAAGAGGGCCAACAGCATCCTGGGGTGCATCAGAAGGAGGGGTTGTTAGCAGATCAAGAGAGGTTCTTCTCCCCCTCTACTCTGCCCTGGTGAGACCACATCTGGACTACTGTGTTCAGTTCTGGGCCCCTCAGTTCAAGAGGGATGTGGAGCTGCTGTAGGGAGTCCATCGTAGAGCAACGAGGATGATGAAGGAAGTGGAGCACCTCCCTTCTGAGGAGAAGCTGAGGGAGCTGGGTCTCTTTAGCTTGGAGAAGAGGCAACTGAGGGGTGACCTCATTAATGTCTATAAATATGTGAAGGGTGGGTGTCAGAAGATGGATCCAGGCTTTTCTCAAGGTCATCTAGTGATAGGACGAGGGGCAGTGGGTGTGAGCTGGAACATAGGAGGTTCAACAAAAGTACGTTACTGTCTCCCAGTGAGACTGACAGAGCCCTGGAACAGGCTGCCCAGGGAGGTTGTGGAGTCACCTTCACTGGAGACATTTAAGACCCACCTGGATGTGTTCCTGTGTGACTTGGTCCAGGTGATGCTGCTGTTGCAGGGGGATTGGACTAGATGATCTTTCAGTGTCCCTTCCAATCCCTAATGATTCTATGATTTTATGATTCTATGATTCTATGACTGGTCCTTGCACCTCTCAGGCACTCCACTAGATACAGGCCTCCAACTGAACTCTGTCCCACTGACCACTACCCTCTGGCTTCTATCCTGCAGCCAGTTCATGATCCACCTCACTACCCAATCATCTAGACCACACTGCCTGAGTTTCCCTGTGCGGATGCTATGTGACACTGTGTCAAATGTCTTACTGAAGTCAAGATAGACCACATCCACCACTCTGCCATCATCTATCCACCTGGTTATGCCCTCATAAATGGCTATCAGGTTGGTAAAGCATAACCTTCCCTTGGTGAAGCCACGCTGACTGTCCCTAATGGCCTTCCTGTCCTTGATGTGCCTGGAGACAGCCTCTAGACAAATTGTTCCATAACCTTTCCTGGGATGGAGGTGAGGCTGACCGTTCTATAGTTACTTGAGTCCTCCTTCTTACCCCTTTTGAAGATGGGAGTGACATTTGCCAGTCCCTAGGCATCTCTCCTGATCCCCAGGACTTAGAAAAGATGATGGAGAGTGGCTTAGCAATGACTTCCACTGTCTCCCTTGGCACACATGGGTGCATCCCATCTGGACCCATGGATTTATGTACATCTGGTTTGATCAACTTATCCCTAACCAGGTCCTCATCCACCAGGGCAAACTCCTCTCTTGTCTCAACTTCCTCTGGGGCCTTAGCAGTCTTGGCCTTGACATCAGCCCCTAGAAGTATAGACAGAAGGTGTCGAGTATGTCTGCTTTCTCTATATCCTCTGTCTTCTGGGCACCCACCTCATTCAGCAGAGGTCCTACATTGCCTCTACTTTTAGTTTTACCTGCAATGTATTTGAAGAAGCCCTTGACCTCTCTTGCAAGGTTTAATTCCAAAAAGGCCTTGGCTTTCCTAGTTACATCCCTACATTCTCTCACTAGAGCCTTATAATCACCCTAAGTAGCCATCCTCTCCTTCCATGGCCTATAGACTTTTTTCTTCTTCAGTTTGCCCAGTAGCTCCCTGTTGAACCACGCAGGTCTTCTGGCTCCCTTCCTTGGCTTCCTACCTGTTGGAATGCTCTTGTGTTGTGCTTCAAAGCAGTAGTCTTTGAATGTTAACCAACTATCTTGGGCCCCTTTACCTGCCAGTGCTCTGTCCCAAGGGATTTCCCCCAGCAATTGCTTGAAAAGGCCAAAGTTGGCCCTCCTGAAGTCCAGGGTTGTGATTCTGCTAGCTGTTCTGTTCCTACCACATGAGACCCTGAATTCCTGTTTTCTTATGCTGCAAACTAGAACTAGGCTGGTTGATGAAACATGCTAGATTTTGAGCTGTCCTATTTCTACCTAGGTTATTTCTGAGAAAAACGCACTTACATATGTACATATGTGCAGACACATGCACGCACACACACACACATATATCTATATGCATATCCAAAGACATACGTGTGTGATATATGTGCCTGTGTTCATATATTGCCTGCATGGGTAAACCCAGCGTTTTTGGGCAGTATAATCCTGCTAGTGCAGACAGACTCAAGTCCATTCACAAATCTGTATTCAAGTGGACCAGACTGGATGATTTTCAAATCTGTCACATGCGCAACACAAAGTGATCCAAGCTCAGAAATACAGTGGCTTTGCAGGAGTTTTGACTGCTTTGCAGGTGTCAAAACGTCCCCTCAAAAAAAAGTTTTAAAAAAATCTTTTAATTGTAACTCCACTGAAGGTGGTGTTGAAAAAGGAGTATGTGTCTAGATGAGCTCAGGTATCATTTGCTTTAATTAGGATATATTTTTTGTATGTGGATTTGACAATACCTGTGTTACACACTAAAACACAGAGTATTGCTGGAATGCTGTTATTGCATTTTATTATACATTATTGCTTTGTAGTGTGCATTATAATGTTGTTATAAAGTTGTAGACTTTATTAGCTTGGAATCCCCAATCTCCCCCATAAATTCAATGTCTCCTTGATGCCCCTAACAGATTACTTAACAGCTCTCAGTATTAGACACAGATACATTACCCTTCCCCAGGAATCTGCACTAGTAATGCAGCTATAGAGACTTCAATGTGATTCTTGCATCTGTATATTCCTGTAATGCTCCACACAAACTTCTCTGAAGTTCACACACACCGAACCATGGTTGGACTGAAAAAGCAAGACACTACAGCATTTTGGTGAAGGAATGAATAATGCTTCTCTATCTAAATAAAGACAGATCACAGAATCATGGAGCCATAAAGATTGGGAGAGACCTCCAAAGTAATCAAGTCCAACCATCAACCCAACCCCATCACGCCCGATAATCCACATTTCCTAGTGCCACATCTACATGGTTTTTTGAACACCTCCAAGGATGATGACTCCACCATCTTCCTAGACAGCCTGTTCCAATCCCTGACCACTCTGTCAGGGAAGAAATTTTTCCTGATGATCAGTCTAAACTTCCCCTTGAACAACTTGAGACCATTTCCTCTTGTGCTATTGCTAGTGACTTGGGTGAGACTGATCCCCATATCTTTACAATCTTTCAGGTAGTTGTAGACAGCAATAAAGTCTCCCCTCAGTCTCCTTTACTCCAGATTGAACAACCCCAGATCTCTCAGCCACTCCTCCATGCCCTTCACTAGCTTTGTTGCTTTTCTTTGTCACACTCCAGTTTTAGTTTCTCTTTTTGTGGGACATAAAAGCAGAAGATAATTAAAACATATGTCTGAAAGCCACCAGAGAAAGGACATAACTAGGTGTCATTCTCTAAAATCCTGCAACACCACCAACAGAGTATTAACTCAGTGGTCTTTTGAGTCACTTGTATCACCACTTAGATACCAAGGCTTTTCCTACCATAGGACTAGCACTTCCAAATGTATTTCTTAGTTTTCAAACCGTAATTAGTGATCCCTGCAGTGGCAAAACAAATGAATGGTGTTTTATTATGTTTTCTGATCTCTTATCCTTATTTACCCCCAACATAACTAAACATTCAGCCACCACTTTCCTTCCATAATTTTGATCTTAGGCCTCAAAGAAGTAGTCTTTGAACGTTAACTAACTATCTTGGGCCCCTTTACCTGCCAGTACCCTGTCCCATGGGATTTCCCTGGCAATTGCCTGAAAAGGCCAAAGTTGGCCCTCCTGAAATCCAGGGTTGTGATTCTGCTGCTATTTTGTTCCTACCACACAAGACCCTGAGCTCCACCATCTCATGGTCACTGCACCCAAGGCAACCCTCAACCTTCACTGCTTCAACCGGACCCTCCTTGTTGGTGACTACAAGATCCAGCAGTGCCCTTCTCCTAGTGGCCTCATCCACCATTTGCATCAGCAAGTTCTCACCAATGCACTGAAGGAACCTCCTGGACTGTGCGTGTCTGGCTGAGTAGGTCTTCCAGCAAATATCTGGGTAGTTAATATCCCCCATGAGAAACAGGGTCTGTATCTGTGAGGCTGCTGTCAGCTGCCTGTAGAAGGTCTCATCAACTTACTCATCCTGACCTGGTGGCCTGTAATAGACACCCACGCCAGCCTGCCCCTTGATTCGCACCCACAAACTCTCAACTCTCTCTTCATCTGCCCCTACACAGAACTCAACATATTCCAGTTGGTCTTTCACATAAAGAACAACTCCTCCACCTCACCTTGCTGACCTGTCTCTCCTGAAAAGGACATAGCTGTCCCTGACCACATTCCAGTCATGTGAGCCATCCCACCAGGTCTCCGTAATTGCCACCAGATCATAATCTCCTGACCAAACACAGATTTCTAACTCCTCCTGCTTATTCCCCATGCTGTGTGCATCGGTGTGCAGGCATTTCAGGGAGCCAGCTGAGCTCTCCAATTTCACTCTAGGACAGTCAGAGGTCTTGTGGTCTTCATCAAGATCACAGCACTACCCCACTGATGCCCACCCATCAACTATCCCACCCCACTTCGAATCTAGTTCAAAGCCCTCTGAATGAGTCCTGCCAATTCCTGCCCCAGAACCCTTTTTCCCTTCTGAGCTAGACCTTTCCCATTCCCTGTAACATTCAGGTCTGTCTTATAAAACCAGCCATTATCAAAGAACCAAAAGCCCTGCCTGTAGCACCAGTCTTGTAGCCAGGCATTAATGGACTGAATCCCTCTGTTCCAGCCCAAGTCCTCACCCAAAAATGGAACTAAGAAGAGAATATAATTTGTGCCCCAGACTCTTTCACCAAATGTCCAAAGGCTTTCTAGCATTCCAGTGCTGTTATTCAAATTCAGATTTAGGCAGCTTCCCATCGCTCTGGAGTCTGCAGTCTATGTACCTGTTTGTTGTGTTGGCAGTAAATTTATGACAAAAATGGAAGATATTCACAGTACTGAAATAATGAACTTCTGTGGTTCTGTGGTTTTGGTCCTTGGTAATTTTTGTTCTTTACCTGTTGAACAGAACCTTCAAATTCAGGTTCTTTTTCAGTATAAGCCTAACAGAAAATTACAATTTATCAGAGGTCTAGGGCAAGAAGCTGAAATGATTTGGGGACAGCATAATTTTGAAGTCCTTCCTTCAAGTTTAAGATCTTGATTATTTTTCAGCTGGAAAAGTAGCTTTCATTTTCTTCTTTTTAAACAATTTTGTAGAAATCTGCTGTACGAGTCACTGTGTCCTGCTCACATATGTAGGAACTTTCCATTATTTTACTCTGCCTTTCTGGACACGAGGCTCCAGCCCACCATCACTGACTTTTTGTCCCAGGAAAATTGTGCGCTCCTTTGTAAACTAGCACTATTTCTTACAAATTTAAATCCTGGCTCTTAAAATGTTTTGGAGTAATTTCCACTTCTACCAGATGTTCCACCCATATTTTATGGGAACAGATGAAGTCATTTAAGGAAGTAAGGATGTTTTTTGATCCTTGGAAGTTGTGTTACACTTTTCAGAAACATTTGAAATGTCCCTGGTGCATTCAAGAGTCTAGAAGGAGCTCTGCACCACTGAAACAGTCCACAGGTTATCCTAACATCTGGTTTTATTTCCCCATCCCTCATCTCTGACTGATAATTCAACTTGAAGGTTATACATGTATTGGATGAATTAAAACTGTAAATATATTCTGCTCCTTTCCTTTTATCAAAGTGTCTCTTGTATAGCAAAGTGGATGATCTTGACCTTTCTGTGAATGAAGACTTCTGTAAACAGGAGTTTTTGTGTCTCTTCATGTCTCTATCAGGTGTTTGATACAAATGTGGAAGATCTATGTGCTTGAAGCCACCTTCTTACATTACATTTAATTTCTTTTTAACTACTAAGTGATATTCTAGGAAATCCCATGGTAGTGGGGCTGCTGCATCCCAGCAATATTCCATGAGTTAGACCTCATTGCTGCTCCTTATCATATGTGCCCAGCTCTCCGTTATATTTGGAGAACACAAGGTACAAAATAATGGGTCTATGCACTTTATTTCATTGCTTTTTATGGAGAATTCTGTTGCATTGGTTTGTAGAGTTTTTGCTTATTATGTTGATCTACTTCTTTAGAGTTCTGTCTTTCTACTGTGGTTTCAACCACTAGTCCTGTTGTGCATTTATCCCGTGACTGCCTTTTGCTTTAGCTGCACTTTCTAACTGCCATTCTTTTACCTTGGACCTCAATCCTTCAACTACCTGGAATCAAAGCTCTCCAAAAAAACAAGTCCTGGTTTCAAAGAGCAGCTCTTAACCTCACAGACACATGATGATTTGTTGTCTTTCTAACTCTATTATGAGCCCTTGCTCAGAATCACAGAACCATTAGGGATTGGAAGGGACCTCGAAAGATCATCTAGTCCAATCCCCCTGCCACAGCAGGATCACCTAGACCAAGTCACACAGGAAAACATCCAGGCAGGAGTAATAAGAGTATGTCTGTCTTCTTCGTCACTCTGCATGTAAGGCCATTGCTTCAGCAGGTCACACTTCCTCCCACTGCCACTAATCACCTGTATATTATGCAGAAACAAACTAGTGTTTCTCAGGGCAAAGACCTTAATTTGAGGCCAAGGCACCTCATTTAAAAATGTGAACACTATAACAGTACAAACAAATTTACTGTAAAAGAAAGCACTCACTCAAAGTAAGCTGAAATTCTCTTCTTGTCTGCAGTGGAGAAGCATAGTTTCTTAAGCCCAACTATTTCTCTGGTGCAAGTCAGTAATCAGTCCAATTAGTCTGCAACTTCTGAGCCATCAATAATCCAAAATCTCTGGAGTTGCTCAGATCCCAAAACTGCTGCTATCTTAGAGGTGCTTCCTAGATGATTCTTAAATAACTTAAAAGGCCAAAACTTTGAGACCTGCATATTACTGAGCTGCTGTAAGCTCATGGTCACACCACACAAAAAAATCTTTGAGTTAGATGGTGCAAATATATTGGGAAATATATTCGTAAGATTTCTGTAAAATCTTGCTAGTCCAAGGCATTGGATTTTTTCTGAATTCCAAAGTTGCTATGCATTTTAAATAGTCTTGTCATCGGCTTTAACTACAGTTACTGAAAATCAAGAGTCCTACCTCATTTATGAAAGCTCCACTACATAACTTCATTCTAGATTTGTGTTATACATACACATACAGACCTAGTCTAAATGTTCTTACGTGTATCTTGGAAAAGTCTTTCCCTGTTCGGTGTCTCTGTAAAAACATGGGGCTTAAAGTGGACACTCAGATGTTTTATCTATTGCCCAGAGCGCTTAACATTAACATGATTGAACTGAGAAGAGCTCTCACTCTCACTGTGGAAACACAACTTTCCAAACACCAAGCTTTTTTGAACCTAATGACTTAGATGACAGGGATTGTGTGGAAACTTCTGTTTTGCAAACCCTGGCTTCCCACTCCTATTTTCCAGTTGCTTTATTTCTCATGCAGTGGTTTGAATTTCTCTTTTCTCAGTCCTGGTCCCTGCTTTCATCAGGATAATGCAGAAATCATTTCAGAGTTTCGTCTATGCCAGTAAACCAAGTGTATTTATCAGAAAAGTCACAGAAATTACCAAAAAATTGGTATGCAATGAGGCTGTTGAATGTCTGACCCTTAAAGACAACCTTGTCTTGAAGAGGTGGTTCAAATATGTGGTGTGATGACAGCAGAATTAAGTAATCCGTAAAAAACTTGCATTGCTGGATTTTTACAGTGTAGATTCTATGCAGTGTGGTTGCTACAGCTCCTGTATTTCTTAGGTTTTCCAATACAGCTTGAAATTGTCTAGAATGCACCCTCATTAGGCTATGAAGTGTTTTAAACACAGACTGAACTCTTAGTAAATGCTTCCTTTCACAGCAAACATATTCTCTCTACCCGAAGGAAGTAGGTCAGCATCTGCTGAGGTGAAATTACTGCGATTTTGCTACTATAGCTGTGTATTAAATTGCTGAATTACTGCTATGTTGCTATTGATAATTGACATTTACATGGGATTGGTCGCATGAAAATTATCACACACAGGTGTAAACTGAACTGGTCCAGCACCAACAATTACCAGTGAGCTTCCTGGATGTGCTGTGAGGAATAACATGTTGATGTTGAAGGTGGGGGGGGGGAGATCCTGGCTCAGGTTGCCCAGAGACCTGGAAGATGCCCCATCCCTGGAACCATCTCCGGTTAGGTTGGACCTTGGGGCTCTGAGCAATCTGCTTTGATTGGAGGTGGCACTGGAGGAGCTTGGAAGGTCCCCTCCAACCCAGAGCAGTCAGTGATTCCATGATATCCCTACATACATAAATGTATAGTCTTCACTAACCATTTCTCCTCATGGGAATTCTCAGATAAAACATGGGAGATGTTCTTGATCTGGGGGATCCTGCTCTGGCAGGGGGATTGGACTGGATGATCTTTCAAGGTCACTTCCAATCCTTAATGTTCTGTGGTTCTGTGATTCTGGCTGTCCTCCAACTATTTATTGGTTGATTGCAGGGGCTGCTAAAAGTAAAGAAATCATTGGCATGGAATTTCACTGAAACTTCAGGCTGCCAAATCTGACAGCTAGAAAATATGTTTGAAGTTAGCATAAGATGTTCTTAATCTTAAAGGTGCAAGTAATATCAGCCTGGCCTTCTACAAAACATTGAAGTGAACATTTTATATGTGATCACTAGTAACAGATATAGAATCATAGAATCATTAGGGATTGGAACGGACCTGGAAAGATCATCTAGTCCAATCACCCTGACACAGCAGGATCACTTAGACCAAGTCACACAGGAACACATCCAGGTAGGTTTTAAACATCTCCAGTGAAGGAGACTCCACAACCCCCTGGGCAGCCTGTTCCAGTGTTCCATCACCCTCACTGGGAAGATCCTCTCATACTGATGTGGAACCTCCTATGTTCCAGCTTACAAACATTGCCCCTCATCCTATCACTAGATGACACTGAGAAGAGCCTGGGTCTATCCTCCTGACATCCACCCCTCAAATATTTATAGACATTAATGAGGTCACCTCTCAGTCTCGTCTTCTCCAAGCTAAAGAGACTCAGCTCCTTCAGCCTCTCCTCATAAGGGAGGTGCTCCACTTGCTTCATTGTCCTCTTTGCCCTATGCTGGACTCTCTCAAGCATCTACACATGATTCTTGAACTGAGGAGCCCAGAACTGGACACAGTAGTCCAGGGCAGAGTAGAGGGGGAGAAGAACCTCTCTTGATCTGCTAACCTTCCCTCTTCTGATGCACCCCAGGATGCTGTTGGCCCTCTTGGCCATAAGAGCACACTGCTGGCTCATAGTCATCCTGCTGTCCACCAGGACCCCCAGGTCCCTTTCCCCTACACTACTCTCCAACAGGCCACTCCCCAGCTTATACCAGTACCTGGGTTTGTTCCTGACCAGATGCAAGACTCTACAGAAGCTGATGTAAATCTCTTCTTTTACATGACCTGTGCCCTGTACTACATTGGAAATGATCAGAATAGTGTATGCACTTAGAAGATATGTTTCTTGACTAGTCCTTGATGACCCACTGTTTCCTCTGCTCCATTTGCACTATGGAAAAAGGCTCTACGTTGCTGCTGCTGTGAGGGAGGAAGGGGAATTTGTGTCTGGTGAAATGGGTCTAGAGCAGGGGTCCTCAAACTTTTTAAACAGAGGGCCAGTTCACTCAGACAGTGTTGGGGGCCGGGCTGCAGTTTGTGCTGCCTGGCTTGTCCTGCCTGGGAGCTGGAGGGAGAGACTGGGAGCTGCCCGCCTCAGCCTGGCTGCGCAGTCGGCAGGAAGAAGTCAACTGCAGCTGCTCGGCAGGGGTGGGGGTGTCGGGGTGTAAACACTGGCGGACTGGTGGGCTGCATTGGACACCCTGGGGGGCCGTATCCAGCCCACGGACCAGGGTTTGAGGACCCCTGGTCTAGAGAGAACAGGCCTTCATATGATTTCTACAGTGATGAGTCAATGCTATTCATGACTCATCCTCAGGACTATGCTATCCAAAACTTAATACACACACCAATACATATAGTGTAATTATTTTCAGAGCATTAAGTAGGGTTAGAACCCTGGACTTCAGGAAAGCTAACTTTGCCCTCCTCTAAGACCTGCTTGGAGAAATCACACGGGTCAGAGCTCTAGAAGTTAGGGGATCCAGGAAAGCTGGTTAATATTCAAGTACCACTTGCACCAAGCTCAAGATCAATGCGTCCCTATGAATAGGAAACCCAGCAAAGCATGGAGGAGCAAGGAGATTCTGAAAAACTTCTCTGAAAAAAGGAAGTTTGCACAACGTGAAGAAAGAGTCTGGCCAACAGAGAAGAATATAGGCATGCTGTTGGATTATGCAGGGATGCAAAGTCAGCTTGGAATTAAACCTGGCAAGGGACGTCAAAGACAACAAGAAGGCTTCTATGGTGGTATGATTGGCTGAGTAGATGAAGGGACTGTAGTGGATGTTGTTTGCCTTGACTTCAGCATGGCTTTTGACACTGTCTTACATAACAATCCTCATAGGCAAACTTAGGAACTGTAGGTTAGTTGAGTGGATGATGAGTGGATTGAGAGTTGGCTGAATGATGCAACTCAGAAGGTTGTGATCAGACATGCAGAGTGTAGTTGTAGGCCTGCAGCCAGTGGTGTTGCCCAGGGTTTAATACTGAGTCCTGTCTTTTTCAACATAATCATCAATGACCTGGACGAAAGGCCAGACTGTACTTCAGCTAGTTTGCTGATGATGCAGAACTGGGAGGAGTGGCTGACACACCATGGGGCTGTGCTGCCCTCCAGTGAGACCTGGACAGGTTCAAGAATTGGACGTAGAGGAACGACATGAAGTTCAACAAGGGTAAGTGTAAGGTCTTTCCCCTGGCAATAACTTCCCTGCACCAGTACAGGTCAGGAGTTAGCCTGCTGGAAAGCAGCTCTGTGGAGAAGGACCTGGGAGCACTAGAGGTTAACTGTAATTCAGCAATGTGCCAAGATTGCAAATAGTCTCTTGGGCTGCACTGTGTGTGCCTAGCAGGTTGAGGCAGGTTTCCCTCCTCTGCTCTGCTCTAGTGAGGCCACATCTGGAGTATTGTGTCCAGTTCTGGATTCACCAGTTTCAGAATGACAAGGAACTGGGGAGAATTCAATGGAGGGCTACAAAGATCAAGGACTGAGATACCTGTCATGTATGAGGAACGACTAATAAAAAAAAGGACATTAATAAACAATTCTTATCATCTAGAAATATTTTAGTTAAGACAGCACAGCTGTTTGTATTAATTCTGTCCTTCAAGAGCTCACTGAGTAAATGTTTTTGCATGAGGAAAGAAGAATGGAGGCTGCAGAACATGATTTGTCTTTCAGGGGGAGGAACACACATAGGCATAGAAGAATAGGTTTGGAAAAGTACTTTTCTCAGTCCTGGTCAGTAAAGCTTGTATTTTCAATATATGTAGGTCACATGGATTTAGCTGAGTTTAACTCCTGAGAGTTTCCACAAGGAAACAGTTTTCTGCCTACACAGACTTGGTTGAATGCAATTTGTTTGTAGAATAACCAGAAACTTTATCTAAAAACCACAGAATCCTGAGATGAAGAAAGACGTAAAGACTTTCACAGTGTGGGAGGAAGATGACACAATTTCTGGTTGCCTGAAGCAACTAAGGGGAATGTAGCAGAGACCTCAAAATGACTAATTTGGACATAATGCTCTTCACTTTAATTTCATGTCTTTTTTGCTTTGCCCCACTAGGCAATTTATCTTGTTATGCTTTATAAAATTTTGGGTTTTTTCTCCTACGCAGACTTACTATGTAGAAAACAGTATCAAATATTATTGATAAGGAATGAACTAAATATTCACCTTTTCCAGTTTAATAGTACAAGAGTCTTAATGGGCCAATAAAAACTATAATAGCAAAGCAAATCTACTGGGCTGTGCTTTCATCTGCTTTCCAGCATGTCTTCTAACACGACCAGCAGATGGTCTAGCAAGATTCTCTTAAAAGCCGTCAAAGATTGCAGGTTCTGTAATAGGTATCATTATGAAGTTTCTAAATTGATTCCCAGGAAACAGATTTGTTAAAAAGAAGCATCATCAAAACTTGCAGATGGTTTGTCTTTAAGGAGTCACAATACATTGGGCACGAATGGTGGGTTGTTCATGATGTTAGTAGAAATACCCTCTTCACATCATCAATAGTGCAGAGTTGCTACACATCTTCTGTTAGATCCAGTGTCTAGCAGAGTCTGGCATTTGCTCTTATGCTCTTTGTCCATTATATTATTCAAAGTTACTAATGTTCCTGATTTTTTTAATTAGCTAAATTGGGTATTGTCTATGACACTTGATATGCAGAACCTTTTAAACACCTCTCTTCTAGAGGCTCCCTTAAAGGAAAATGCATATACACAATACCCGTGTGTGTCTGTAGGTGTGTATGTATGTATATACACACATGCACGTATGAATGGATTCACTGACAGCAATCAAACTGCAGTACTTATCAGTGTTGAGTTAGTGGTTGGACTCCATGAACTCGAAGGTCTTCTTCAGCCTAGGTGATTCTGTGATGTATCTGGGAAACACATTACTTCATTGCTGAGCTGTTCAGCTTTCCAAATGTGTGGTCAGAGTGAGGATGGGAAACAAGGGGTTGCTATCCAAAATGTTCCTTTCAGATGTTCGCAGGCAGTGCCTTTCTGGGACACCATTTAGAACATTAAGCATCTTTTGACCCTTTGCTGTGTTCAGCTAGGCAGATGACAGGATTGATTTTTTATTTTTATAAGTTATAAAAATTACTTTCTTATTTGCATGTAACTAGAATATGACAGCTCTTTCTGTCCCATGTAGAGATGTTTGCCTGAGATTTGTCTCTCTGTGTGAGCGTGCAACACACATTGCCTTGTTCATTCACAAAAATCTGCTGCTGTTCAGTGATCCTGAAAAGAGGCCACGTGTTAAAACTTATTTGGGCTATGGCTGGACCCAGATCTGCCTCTTGGCTGAATGAACTATGCAAACACAAGCTTGTATATAGGCATGGGTGTGAGGCAGGCTGGAAAGACCCGGGGGACAAGAGGAGCTGAGTTTGTGTGTTTCAGTGACTATAAGCCTAGTATCAGACACACAGCCTGTTTGCTCTAAGTTTGGCTGCTTTGAAGAAGCAAGTTGAGCACATGAGTATCAGAGTTTACTCGCGTGCAACGTGTACAGATTCATTCAGATTGCTGGTGACAAAGCAGTACACCGCAGGGTAGCTGTAGCTTCTACAGACAAAAATTATTGTCACAAATACAAGCTTCATTTCCTGGGTAAACTGAGTTCACAAATCCTACCCAAAGGCATACCTTCTGTCCCTGGAATGTCTTGATGTTTTCAGGTTCATCCCCCAAATTAGGTGAATATTAAGGGTAATATATAGGGATAATAATTTATGGCCTCAAGCTGCACCAGGGGAGGTTTAGGCTGGACATTAGGAAAAATGTTTTCACTGGAACAGTAGCCAGTGATTGGAATAGGCTGCTCAGGGAGGGGGTTGAGTCACTATCCGTGGAGGTATTTAAAGATTGTTTACATGTGGTGCTTAGAGATCTGGGTTAGTGGTGACCTTGGAAGATTAGGGTTATTGACTTGACTTGATGATTTCAAGGGTCTTTCCAACCTGAATGATTGTAGCATACTTTTATTTTGTTGTGTGTGGGTGGGACTGTTGTCAAAATATCACTCTGTCAACAACCATTGAAGCTGAAAACAGCACGGAAACCAGCACTTTTAGTGCTGTTTTTCCTGGAAATATGTGCAAAGCACATCTAGCTGCATTCTCCAGCCTCAAAGGGTTTGTATAATAGTTTTGGCCAGACCTTTGCATAAGAAGAGACCACCTGGCCTCCCCTTGGAAGACGGCTCAGCCTAGACTATCAGGTCTTTAACAGGCCATGGCATATCCTTTGGTCTGTCAGCAGCTCATGCTTGCAGATTTCCTGGTGCAAACAGGTCTCACATTAATGTCTGCCACGACTATAAAATAACACAGGGTGGCCTGGTATGAACAGCTCACGCTGTCTGGGAAAAGCACATTTAGCATCAACAGACAAGCACAGATCCTGAAAACGGCAGTGGCAAAGTGGGTGAGAAGCATGAGAGTAAGGAGCCTGTTTGGGACCTCTGGCATCCATAACCCATACCACTTTCTGAAGGAGTTGTCTGCAGTGTTTGGGAGAACACCTACGTTATTCATAGAGAACTAGTGAAGAAGTTGCATTGCCCTTACTACCTGTCAGCCCTCGACTGATGTTAGCCAGACATCTAGTCATACACATGAAAGATGTCACTTCCATGCTCCTTAATTAACTTTTCTCCGTATGTATGTCTTCTCAGGAGGACAGAGCACAACTCTGAGGCCCACCATGACCTTCATGGACATGTGGAGGAAGACATGGGAAATACCGCCAAGGTAAAACCCATGAATAAAGAGGAATTAGGGAGTGGCCCCAGAGGTTTCACATACAGCTTTCCCTGTTGCTTGCTTGCCACCCTTCTCTCAAGTGTGGAGGTTCTTGAAGTTTGCATAAAGGCAGTAAAGGACACCAGCACCCAACTTTGGTAACACCTCTCTACGTGTGCAAGTCATGTGCTCAATGGCTGTTCATCCAGTTTCCGGGGGGTGAAGTGTTTTCACTCATCTGTCTCCTGGACATAGCAGTTGCTGATGACAGGGCTTGCAAAAGTCATCTTGTCCCTTCCCCCATATAAAGAAGCACCAGAAAATGAGTAGATTCAAGATGTCTGTGGAGGCCTTACCTTTGCAGCTGCAAGATTAGTTAGATCTTTTCCCCTATGCTATAGATTATGTCACCAAAAGGAGTGATGGGGAGGAAGAAATTTAAAGAACAAGTATGAAAAGTTTTGTGTGGACAGAAAAAGGGTTTCTGCACCTGAGCTCTGGTATGGATCAGAAGGGGGTGGTTAGCAGATCAAGAGAGGTTCTTCTCCCCCTCTGCTCTGTCCTGGTGAGACCACATCTGGACTACTGTGTCCAGTTCTGGGCTCCTCAGTTCAAGAATCATGTGTAGATGCTTGAGAGAGTCCAGCATAGGGCAATGAGGACAATGAAGCAAGTGGAGCACCTCCCTTATGAGGAGAGGCTGAGGGAGCTGGGTCTCTTTAGCTTGGAGGAGACTAAGTTGACCTCATTAATATCTATAGATATGTGAAGGGTTGGTGTCAGGAGGATGGATCCAGGCTCTTCTCAATGTCATCTAGTGATAGGACGAGGGGCACTAGGTGTGAGCTGGAACATAGGAGGTTCCATATAAATATCAGAAGGAACTTCTTCCCAGTGAGGGTGACAGAGCACTGGAACAGGCTGCCGAGGGTGGTTGTGGAGTCTCCTTCACTGGAGATGTTCAAGACCCACCTGGATGTGTTCCTGTGTGACTTGGTCTAGGTGATCCTGCTGTGGTGGAGGGATTGGATTAGATGATCTTTCGACGTCCCTTCCAATCCCTAATGATTCTGTGATTCTGTGATTCTATGGGTATGATACTACTCAGTGTGGTCACCGGTTGTTTGTGGGTCAGCTTCACTTCAGAACGTGTGAAACCATAAATGCAATGGGAGTGATGAGGTGTGTGGCTAAATCATAGAATCATAGTATAGTTTGGGTTGGAAGGGACCTCAAAACCATAGAATTTTAGGGGTTGGAAGGGACCTCTAGGGATCATCTAGTCCAATCTCCATGCCAAAGCTGGGTCACCTAGGACAGGTCACACAGGAACACATGAAAATGGGTTTTGAAGTTCTCTAGACTTACAAAAGGAGACTCCACAACTTCTTTGGGCAGTCTGTTCCAGTGCTCTGTCACCCTCAAAGTAAAGAAGTTTCTCCTTATGTTGAGGTGGAACTTCCTATGTTCTAGCTTATCCCTGTTAACTCTTGTCCTATTACTGGGCACCACTGAAAAGAGACCGACCCCTTCCTCTTGACACCCACTCCTCAGATATTTGTAGACACTAATAAGATTCTCTCAGCCTTCTCTTCTCCAGACTAAATAGCCCCAGTTGTCTCAGCCTTTCTTCACAGGAGAGATTTTCAAGTCCCTTAATCATCCTCGTAGGCCTATGCTGGACTATCTCCAGTAGACCCCTGTCTCTCTTAAATTGGGAAGTCCAAAACTGGGTACAGTATTTTTGGTGTAGTCTCACCAGGGCAGAGTAGACCTTAAAGATCGTCTAATTCCAACCCCACTGCCATGGGCAGTGACACCTTTCATCAGACCAGGTTGCCCAGAGCCCCAGCCTTGAACACTTCCAGGGAGGGGGCATCGACTTATCTTGGTGACCCTGCTGCGGCACAGAGATTGGACTAGATGATCTTTCAAGTTCCCTTCCAATCCCTAATGTTTTACAGTTCTGTGATCCACAACCTCTCTGGACAGTGGTATCTAATCATGTGTGCAGCAAACTCTCCAAACCAAGTACTGGCTGACAACCAGTTGAACAGGAGCCAGCAGTGTGCCCAAGTGGCATCCTGGCTTCTATCAGCAGTAGTGTGGCCAGCATGACTAGGGATTTAATTCTCCCCCTGTAGCAGGTAATGTTGAGGCCTCACCTTGAGTAGTAGTAGTTGTGGGCCCTTCACTTCAAGAAAGAGATTGAGGGGCTGGAGCAGGTCCAGAGGAGCAACAAGGATGGGGAAGGGACTGGAGGGAAAGTGTGATGAGGAGAGACTGAGGGAGCTGGAGTTGTTTAGCTTGGAGGAGACTCAGAGGAGACCTTATCACTCTCTATAACTACCTGTAGTAGGTAGACAGGTGGGGGTCAGGGTCTTCTCCCAGGCAACTAGGGACAGGATGAGACAGCAGGGCCTGAAGCTACGCCAGGAGAGGGTTAGACTGGCTATTGGGAAGCCCTTCCTCATGGAAAGGGGGATCACACATTGGAATGGGCTGCCCAGGGAAACGAAGGTATTTAAGGACAGATTGGATGTGGTACTTCGTGCCTTGGTTTAGCCAATGCACGATGTTAGGTCACAGGCCGGACTCGATGGGTGCAGAGGTCTTTTCCAGCCTCAGTAACTCCGTGCTTGTGTGAATGGTTCAGCATCGCTTTGTTACCTACAGCTGCGGGCCAGCCGCTCCTGCATCAAACCCTCCGTCCATCCCAGCCGCACCCCGGCCTCGGGAAGCTCTTCCCAACCCAGGAAACGGCCTCCCCGGCCTCTCGGCGAGGAGCGGGCGGGATGGCAGAAGAGCGCAGGGCAGAGGCTGCCACGCCGGGGCTCCGCTCGGTTCTGGCGCTGGCGGGGAGGCCGAGCGGGGGCGGGGGCGGTGCTGCGGGCGGGGCCAGGGCGGCTGAGGCGCGGGACGGAGCTGCGGGGCAGCGCAGCGGAGGGGCTGCTGGAGCGGCCGTGGCGTTGGCAGGTTGGTGCGGGTCGGAGGGGAGGGAAAGGCGGCAGCCCCGGGACACCGCACGCTCGGGGCTGCGGCTGGGAGGGCGGGGTGCGGGGACCTGGCAGGTGCAGCCTGGCCCCCGGCCCCAAAACTCGGTGTGGGGGCGCTGGGCAGAGGCTCCGTAATGGGGAGCGGAACGTGGAGCGGGTCACCCGTCCGGGGTTGTTGCAGCAATTGCGAGCACGTTGCGTTGGCTTGAACCCCGCGTTCGGTTTATTCGCACCAGGTAATTCAGTGAATGTGGCGCGGTAGTGTTCTGTGCGGAGCTCTGCTCACACCACGCTGTGAGTTGTGGACGTTGTGTGCTAACTTCTGCGTTAGCTCAGGGCATGGAGGGTGGGCTGTCAGTCGAGGGGTTAGTAAAACTTGCGGTTGTACTTGTTTTGTACCTGGAAAGAAAAATCTGCTGCTTCTGGTTACTGTGTGATGTGTAGCCATACATGGTACTTGCTGTGATGTGCTCAGGGCATCTGGTCTCTGATGCAGGGATCCCACAGGCAGGAAAGTCTGGCCAGGAGTTCATTCTGAAAGTCTTGCAGCTTTCAGGCATCTGAAACCCACCTTGTGGGTTTATTAGGCTTGTTTGTTTGTTAGACTTGCAGGTTGCCCCCAGACTTTGTTGACTGTGGGGGTGCTTATTCTATATCTCTCAAATATTTATTCAAATACATAACTGAAGAATGGGCATAAAACATCTGCTTGAATATCTGTGCTGAGTTTTTTCCTTAGGAAATTTGGGTTTCAATGTAAAGACTTTGGTAGGATACAACACCTTAGAGATGTGCAAAATCAAGACAAACATCATGCTGCTGTGTGACATGTGATGGCATCTCATGGAACTTGTGGCTTTGGGGTCTGAGTCCAGTGTCAGTATGCCTGTTGGACAGGTGTTGTACAGCACCAGTTAGGTAGGAAACGAGTAGCAAAGGTACTCAGAGATCTAGAAAATGTAACTTAGAAAATGTACCTGTGAAAGCACCGAGATGTGACAGTGTAGGGAAGCAAAGATTGGTGACAGATACGATAACAATCTCCACCAGCGTAATTGGTGGCTGGCAGAGAGCCAGGAAGCAAACTGTTCTTCACCTCCAGTGAAGGTGTACAAGAACCAGCTTGCTGACCTGCAGAAGGAAAGATTAGATTGAATGACACAAAAGGTGTTAGCTAATTGCACAGGTAATTGAGCACTGGATTGCCCGGGTAGGATGTGCAACATCCTTCACTAGAGCTTTTTAGGACCGGTTCTAGCAAACATCAACTGCGAATGCTTAAGGAAAGGATGACCATGCTTTGCTGTTGTGAGACTACATGACTGTTCCAGGAGTGGCAGGGGCTGCCAGGAGGCCAGCTGATGAGCTCACACTCCTGGTGATGATCATGCATATCAAAGAAGTGCCCTAGTAAGGTAAACAGGTTCAGTAATTCATTTATTTTACTCTCATGCCTAACTGGATTTTATTAATTTCTTCCTTCTGCTCAAGCCGCATTTATGGTTGAAGTCTAAGAGCAGTGGCGGGTGATCTGCTGAAGAGCATCATATCTTGGTTTGGCACCATCACGATCGGTAAATTGGCTTATTGGTAAATGTTAGGACATTTGAGATTAGTTTCAAAGTACAGTTTTGTGACCTGTATTGGATTGCTTGTGTCAGGCCCTCAGCAATACAGGTGTGTCTCAGGCAGCCTATGAGGCAAAATTGTTTTATCTCTGTCTTAGCTACGATCATACTTTTTGAAACTACTTGGATTATAGTTCAGTTCTTAAACATACTTTGAAAAGGGCAGTTAGTCCAACTGCATAAGCAAGTGTTTTGCCCGCTCCAGTTATTAGCCCAACTAATTATAGCAGTTCCTGGCTGGAAGAAAACTTGGTATTATTTCTTCCCCCACCTCCACTACACAGAGGTTTGTGCTGCTTTGCTCTAGCTGTATTTAGTGGATTGTGCTGTGATCCAGACTGTGTGCTGTTAATGTGTGAATACTAGTCGTTGGCACTGTAGTGGATATCTGAGCGTGTGCACTTTAGGAAAGGTGAACCTACAGGAACCAGGAGGTACCATCTAACCCAGGGTGACAGGTGACAGGGAAGTTGCTGGAGAGTTTATCTTCCCCTCCATGAGACCAAACAGCAAGCTTTATAGAAGAGCTTTATGCATTAGGGGTGTGTGCGTAGTTCAGTACGCCATCCTACAGCACATCTTCGGCTTACATATGCATCC
This sequence comes from Rhinopomastus cyanomelas, assembly GCA_013400115.1. Lineage (NCBI taxonomy): Eukaryota > Metazoa > Chordata > Aves > Bucerotiformes > Rhinopomastidae > Rhinopomastus > Rhinopomastus cyanomelas. Next base: position 28,456 of record VXBP01010187.1, read on the forward strand.
TGTGCCTGGAGGATCCAGTACGCAGCTCTGAGCACCCGTGGCGACCACGCACAGATCTTTGCATTGGAGATGGAAAGGAGGTTGGAGAGAGGTGGAAGTTGGTCTCTTCTCCTAACTCACTAGCGATAGAACAAGAGAAAATTGCTTTAATTTGCACCAGAGGAGGTTCAGATTGGACATCATGAAAAATTTCTTCCCTGACAAGAGTGGTCAGGGTTTGGAACACGCTACCCAGGGAGGGGATGGAGTTGCCATCCCCGGAGGTGTTCAAAAAGTATGTAGATGTGGCACTGGGCAACATGATTTAATGGGCAAGGTAGGGCTGGGTTGGTAGTTGGACTTGATGACCTTGAACATCTCTTCCAACCTTGATGATTCTATGATTCTGTAACCTGTCACAGTCTGCTTTTAAGTAGCCAATTCTACTAGTCCGCAGTAAAATTTAGGGATAAGCAGAAAATTGTTAAGGAGTTTGCTGCATCATGACGATATATATTTCTTTGTTAAAATGAAAAAAACCCAACCCCCAGGGCTCAGCACTTTTCCCCTGCTTTTGCCCATAAAAGTAGTTAGAACCCTGCAAAGCTTCTGTTTTGCTTCATTTAGGACTGGGCTGGCTGTGGAAGAAAGCAACATATGATAGAAGAAAATGTCCTCTCATGGGGGCATGGACAAAATGGTTTGCGAGGCAGTGTTCCTTTCTTCAGTTTCTGTGGTACCAGAGTACTGTGATCTCTTGGGTCCCTTCCAACCCCTAACATCCTATGATCCTATGATGATCTACAAGAGAAAAGTTTGTTTGAGCTTGGTGTGTTGAAAAATAAAACTATCACTCGTGCTAGTGAGGCATTTCCATTTTCCCTTCAATTCTCTGTCAGCACTGCATCAGCAGATAGGAAATCTATATTTCTTCCTTGTGTGTTAGTACTTTAAGGCTTCTTCATAATTCAGACTTCTGTATTCCAAGATTTTTCTCTCTGCCATCATTAGTTCCAGTTGCTTGCTCTGAAGCTCTGGTTTGAGGCATAATATGCTGAACTAATAACAGAGAGGCTGGAGGCTTCTCAGCAGTGTGGACAGAATTAAATACTGATGTGGCACAGTGAGCACGTTCTGGGGATTGTGGAGGGAAGACAAGGAGGGGCTGGGGTCAACTGCAGATCTTCTGGGGCAGAAGGGATTGAGAAGTGGCTCTAATGGCCATCTGCCTTTGTTTGACTAGGGCTGGGGGTCTTCTGGGAACTGATGTGGAGACAGAAGTACAAGGAGGGTTCAGGTCATTTTTAGGATAGGGAGTGCTCAAGAAAGTTTTGTGGCAGTAAGATTTCTCTATTCCCCCTCACACTTTTCATCCAGGTCTCATTGTCTTCTGTACTGTCTCGTATTGTGGGTAACTCTTATTTCTGCATCCATCCACCCATTTTTTTCTCAGCCTAAGAGTTTTCCTTTCCTTCTTCATTGGCCCCTGCCAAATATTCTTCTCCTCCCAGCCTTTGGGAAAAGGGCTGGAGTCTCAGTGTCACTTGTTCTGGCTGTTGGAAAGGTGATAAAGGGAAGTATGAAGAAAGATAAGGGGTTCAGTGCTGAACTTGGTAGAGTAGGGTTAATGGTTGGACTTGATGATCTCAAAGGTGTTTTCCAACCTGAATGATTCCACCACTATGCAGAGGAGAAGACAGCACTTCAGTGACCTTGAAGATCAGAGTTTGTTTCTCTCGCAGTCCTGTTTGACATGAGAAATGCACAGCAAAAGGTATAGCAGGACCTGCTGCTGCCTGACATACACTCATCAGTGTGCTTAGACATAGTGTCAGAAGTACTGTGAAAACCTGAGGTGCTCATCAGTGGTCTGTAGCTCTGCCATCCCTGTCTTCTCCAGCATAGATAAAATTGGCTGGTAGAAGGCGACTGCTGGCTTACAAGTGGGCATGTTTGTGGGTGGGTGTGAAAGACCTTGAACAAAGAGATGATTGTAAGCTTCTGTATGTTTTAATTTGGAAGTTAAGATGACCTAGGAGGGCTCTACATGTGTCCAAATGTACAGTATTGATTAGCATTAACTGAACTGGCAATACCTTCCCCCTTCCTTCTTTGCAAATCTGCACAGCCGTGGGGTGGTGCAGCGTGTGCTAACTTGCCTGAACTTGTTTATGTCCTACCTCAACAGAAAGTGGAAAAAAACTCCTGAGCCCCAGTTTGAGAGCAAATCAGCAATTTTTAAAGCATGCCAACTTTTATTTGCCGAAAGAAATTGTATAACAATCTGTACTTTCGTCGTTAAGTAGAGTTAATGATTTTCAACAATTTTGTTTTTAATCAAACTGGTTGCGTCTTATAAATTGAGCCAAAATAAGGTGTTTTGAAGACACGAGAAGGGTTCTGTGGATGGTAAAATATCAGCAGTATGTCTGGCTCAGCCTTTAATAGACACTTGGGAAGCCTTTGTTATACCTTTTGCTGCTTTTGGTCTCGGTAGGTAGTTCCAAGTCTCACCCCCAGAGGAGTTCCCCAATTCCACAACAGCCCACAGTAAGAATACTGCAGAGAGGAGTACAGACAGGTCAGAAGAAGTTAAGATAACGTTACATAATTGCATCTGTATTTATTTATTGAAATAACAGAATATTGAGCTCAGTTTAAAATCTTGTACAAATTTTTCTTCACTGAAGTGTGCAAAATTGTGTGAACATTTGCCAAGCTAGCAGAGAAGCTATCAGGGAGGGACCTCATTGTCCTGTGATGGGCTTTCTAGGCACTCAGTGGAACACATACATTTGAGGGAAGATACATGAAGTGGTATTTCAATTCTTTTCCTCATGCCAGACACTTAGCAGGTTCAAATCATAGATGCAATTAGAAAAGTACCTACTGCCTTCAGTGCTCCCAAAATGATTCTTTTTCTTTTTTCTTGGTCTTTTAAACACCTGGGATCACTTGGGTAGCTGTCTTGAAGCTCTGTCCCAGGTGGACTCCCTTAGACAGAAATCTAAGCAAGGCTGTTTAAATACATGTCTCTCTAACTGCATCTCTCTTTGACCATTTAGCATGTTTCTACTTACTTGCACTTGGGATTGGACACTGGTTTCTCAGTTAAATGAAAAGGCAGAGAAGAAAATAGTAGCTGCAGTGTACTCTGAGGAGGAGATGAGGCAGGCACACCTGTGCAATGACTTAAAGCAGGGGTGAAATACGCAGACTATGTCTTGAGGATAGAAGAAACAGTAGTGGACAATTGCTGGACTGTTTGGGCTACGATTTGATTTAAATGGGATATGTTTTCAAAACAAAAAAGCACTTTGTGGTAAGTGGCTCTTTGAGATTAGACGCTATGTCCAAGTGAAAAACCCTCAGGAAAGTCAAATAATGCTGAGCTTCCTCTTAACTGGAGGGTTGATTTCTTCTAGGAGGGTGAAGATGGCTACGTGAAGAGTGGAGACCTTCACTTCATAGTGGCTTCACCAGTTTAGGTGGAAGTGCAAAACTTAAACGATGAGAGGAGTTTTCAGAGAAACCTCCCTAATTATCTTATTGAAAGGAAACTGAAACTTTCAGCACTCCACTGAAAAGCCCTCTTTGTCCTTCAAAAACCATATCATTTGCAAAGAAAGCAAAAATAAAATGGCAGACTTGAGCAAACCAACCAAATAAATGAAATGGTTTTTTTAATTGCTCTGGCTGGAAATTGAAAGAAAAAACAGGGAAATAATGAGATCTAGAGCAAATTCTTTCTTTCCCTCAAAAGTGAAATGTATAGTCCTTCAGGTCCTGTGTAGAATTGCACTAATAATGAGCTATCACTGAAGATAAAATATATCTTAATGCTGTCAATATTTTGAACTGTGAAAAATCGCTCTTGCAGTGTAAGAGAAGATAAAGAAGGCTTTTTTCTTTTTTAACACCATGGAAAAGAATGAGTTGGGGAGAAGGGGAGGAATATTTCCTGAATAGGAATAAATGAATCATTATGAAACTTCTAGAGAGTGGAATTTTATGTTTATTGTTTCCTAATGAACTTTCAATGAGGACAGAAGTTGTATGCCCTGTGAGTAAGTCCATTTGCTGTGCTTGGCTATGCTACCCTCATGATTCTGCTGAAATGAACATTGACAACTCCTGCCAATACGGGGAGGGGAACCAGGATGCAGAGGAGTTCATTCAGGAGCTGCAAAACGAGGAGAGCCACAGCTGATTTTCAGAAGCATGTAGTTGTCCTCAAGGAAGCCAAGCAGTATCCAGAAAAACAATTTATTTGCTGAAGAGTAACGGCATTGCATTGATTTTTCTCTATTTTCTTTTCCAATCAGGACTCAAATAAGGCATTTGGCCCCAGACGAGGTGTTTCTAGCAAAGGAGAATTTCTGCTTTGTGCTTGCATATGTACTGGTGCTAAGTCCTCACTGTAGGTAATCAAGAGATCATGGTTTGATGACACCTGAGAGTAGAAAGAGACAATCCTTTGACATACCTGTCCTGGAGCTGTCCAGTACAGACAGCTTTGCTTGCAAAAGCTCTGATGCTTTGCAGAACTGATTCTCTCTAATCCTCAGTGCTTGACCCTGTGCAGTTTTGGAATCGATACGTGGTTAACTCTCTAGTTTTTAAATACAGCTGTGATAATATGTCTTCTGATCCCACAGAAATTTAGGGGATGCCTTTGGAAAGTTGGGCAACTGCAGGCAACGAAGTCTTGCTCAGAAAGCAAAGCGAAAACTCTGTTATATCATAGAATCCTGCCATCATTAAGGTTGGAAGAGACCTCCAAGATCATCAGGTCCAAACTTGGACCCAAACCCACTATGCCCACCAAACTGTGTTCCCTAGTGTCACATCTACATGGTTTTTGAACACTTCAGGGACTCTACCTCTTCTCTAGGCAGCCCGTTCCAATCCCTGACCACTTGATCAGTGAGGACAGTTGTCCTGATATCTAGTCTAAACCTCCCCGGCACAACTTGAGGCCATTTCCTCTTGTTCTATTGCTCGTGATTTGGGAGAATAAGGTGACTTCATGCTGAAAACACTCCTGTGCCAAGACCAAAATCGAACTTGGGCACAGATTACTGACATCTGAAGTAAGTATATAATTATCACTAACCAGTTTTCTTGTTAGAATAAAGAGGAGGCAGTCTTTCTCTTCTGACAATGAATGATCAAGATGTAGGAAGTATTCTGACACCACGGGAAAGAGTACTTCTACTAATCCTATTATCTTTTGTGTCATAGCATTTTCATGAAGTGACTACTTTCTAGTCTTCTTTTCTTCTGCATTTTCACTGGTTGATATTTAAAAATCTATTTCCACTGTCAAAGAAGCATAGGTTCTGAAATGGCTGAAAAGGAATTGACTTTCTGTGTTTGTGTCTGTGTGCTTTTTTCACCTTTAATACAATCTGAAAACAAATTTTAAAGATCTGAAATATAAAGCAATGCTAATGGAGTATGAAATAGTTGCTAGTTACTAAGTTATTAGTTAAATTCTGTTACTTGCAAATTCCTTGTGAATTCTGGTGAATTATACAGCCTGTATAAGAACAGGCAGTATAATCACATGTCTTTGAATAAGGCTTAGAAGCAGAAAAATCCATTTTAGTCAAACAATGGACTACTTTTTACAGTTTAAGTGAGTGTGTGATATTATATATATGGTCTTTAGATGTTGATGCTGTATCCAAGCAGCTCCTCTGATGAGACTTATTTTGAGGGAGATGACATTTTTATATAAAGTCATTCTGAAGTAATAAGTAAACATATGAAATTAATTAGGTCATTCCGTAATGCATCTAGAGTTGTGGTGTATCTGGAGTCTTACAGACCACTTGTTTAACTATTGTGGTGTCCAGAGTTTTCTGGTAGTTTTCAGTATGTTTGTATTTTACAAATATTGTAGTCTCAAGATCATAGAATCACCCTGGTTAGAAATGACCCTTGAGATCACAGAGTCCAACCATCTACCCTACATTACAAGTTCACCCCTAAACCAGATCCCTCAACACCTCATCCAATCTTTAAACACGTCCAGGGATGGCGACTCAGCCACCTCCTTGGGAAGCCCATTCCAGTGCTTGACTATCCTTTCTGTGAAAAACTTTTTCCTAATATCAAGTCTAAACCTGCCCTGTTGTAACTTGAACTTATTCCTTCTCATTCTATCACTGATTGCTTGTGAGAATAGACCAGCACCAACCTTTCCACAATGTCCTTTCAGGTAGTTGTCGAAAGTGATGAGGTCTTCTCTCAGCCTCCTCTTCCTCAAACTAAATAGCCCCAGCTCACTCAGTCTTTCCTAGTCAGATTTATTTTCCTATCCCTTCACCAGCTTAGTTTCCCTCCTCTGCACCTCCTCCAGCACCTCCACATCTGTCTTGTATTGAGGTGCCCAAAACTGGATACAATACTCAAGATGTGTCCTCAAAGATTGGGGAAACTGAATGTCAAGAGTACTTCTTGATCATAGAATAATAAAATCATCATGGCTGGAAAGGACCTCCAGGGTCATCAGGTCCTGCTCTCATCCAACATCTCCCTAAAGCCCTAGACCATGACTTCAGGTGCTCTATATACTTGTTTTCAAAACACCTCTACGGATGGTGACTCCACCACCTCCCTTGGCAGCCTTTTCCAGCACCCAACCACTCTCTGAATAAAGGATTTCTTCCTAAGATCCAATATAAACCTCCCCTGATGCAACTTAAGGCCATTTCCTTTCATCCTATCGTGAGTATTTTGGGAGAAGAGACCAGCAGCAATCTTGCTACAAACTCCTTTTAGGTAGCTGTACAGAGCTATAAGGTCTACTTAACACCTTCTTTGCCTCTGTCTATACTTCTGGGGGCTGTCTCGATATCAAGCCCCAGAGTGCTGAGACTCCAGAGGAATTTGAGGCAAGAGAAGAGTTTGCCCTGGTTGATGAGGACTGTGTTAGGTATAAGTGAGCAAACTGGATGTGCACAAATCCATGGGCCCAGATGGGATGCACCCACATGTGCTAAGGGGTGGAAGTCATTGCTAAGCCACTCTCCATCACCTTTTCTAAGTCATGGGGATCAGGAGAGGTGCCTGGGGACTGGAAGATAGCAAATGTCACTCCCATCTTCAAAAAGGGTAAGAAGGAGGACCCAGGCTGTCTCCAGGAACATAAAGAACTTGAGGGTCATTAGGGACAGTCAGCATGGCTTTACAAAGGGAAAGTCAGGCTTGACCAACCTGATAGCCTTTTATGAGNGGTACCAGTATAGGCTGGGGACTGACCTGTTGGAGAGTAGTTTGGGAGAAAGGGACCTGGGTGTCCTGGTGGACAGCAGGATGACTATGAGCCAGCAGTGTGTTCTTGTGGCCAAGAGGGCCAACAGCATCCTGGGGTGCATCAGAAGAGGGGTTGTTAGCAGATCAAGAGAGGTTCTTCTCCTCCTCTACTCTGCCCTGGTGAGACCACATCTGGAGTATTGTGTCCAGTTGTGGGCTCCTCAGTTCAAGAGGGATTTGGAGCTGCTGGAGGGAGCCCAGTGTAGAGAGGCTGAGGGAACTGGGTCTCTTTAGCTTGGAAAAGAGGAGACTGGTGATTGACCTCAGTAATGTCTATAAATATTTGAAGGGTTGGTGTCAGGAGGATGGATCCAGGCTCTTCTCAATGTCATCTGGTGATAGGACTAGGGGCAATGGTTGTAAGCTGGAACATAGGAGGTTCCACATAAATATCAGAAGGAACTTCTTCCCAGTGAGGGTGATGGAGCACTGGAACAGGCTGCCGAGGGGGGTTGTGGAGTCTCCATCACTGGAGATGTTCAAGACCCACCTGGATGTGTTCCTGTGTTACTTGATCTAGGTGATGCTGCTGTTGCAGGGGGATTGGACTAGATGATCTTCCAAGGTCCCTTCCAATTCCTTATAAGTCTATGATTCTATGTAATGCAATGTGTGCTCTTATTATTTTGATGATTCCTGACCTGTTTGGTTTGAAGGCCTAGTCCCACATTGCTGTATTTATTTAGGCCTGAGTCAAACAAATTGCAGTCTAGGTACGTGTTTTATGATCCATTGTGATCACTATTAATTTATTTTTTGCTTTTTTTCTGAGTGTGAACAGCAGCCCAGCCAGTCATTTTAAGTAGGAGTGACACTGTCCGTACAATGACTGGTTTTGTCTAAATACACAAGTTTTACAACTTGCATGTAAATGATCTATTTATTTTAGACGTTGCATGTGTTATATTTTAGCACGTAATATAGACTGGAATATACTTTAATATATAAAAATGCATGGAGCTTTACGGAAAAGGAATTTGTCCATCTCTCTCTTAGTAGTAAGGTCTGGTTCAGGTTAAGTAATATTACTGTTGGCTTGTGCTAATTAATGAATTAATGTCCATTAATGAATGGACAATCAAAACTTGCAGAGAACTGAAACCAGTGAAGTGCTTTAGGTGAGCGGTTGCAAATTTCTGAAATCTGGACACACAGTGAGTAATGCAGTGATGCCACTGCAGTTAAATTGGTGATACAAGTCCTGGTGAAGGAACTTGATTTCCGGGTTTCAATGGGATGCACAGGAACACAGAAAAGTTGGAAGAATAACCTTGAGGGCAGACCACTGAAATCAGGATTTCTGGGAATGCTGCATCTTTGTTTTGAAACACAGAATTTACTGCAGAACGTTTGCATTCTGCATTACTAGGATATTGTGGATTACTTAGACAAGGCTGTCCTCAGGTGCAGAAATTAGTCTTGGTTATGTCCTTCCTTAAAGGCCTGAGGACTCTACATGTATAGATGTGACACTTAAATGCCATAGAGCCTCTTGTTTGTGCTTAACCCAGTAGGTACCCAGCACAAGCCTGATTGCTAGACCTGTGGGTCCTGATCCAGCAGGAAGTTTTAAGACATAGTTTTGAAACAAGTTCCATGAAAAGCAGGGGTTTTTTAACCATATACATCATGTGGTTAGAGCATTAGAAAAGAAGAACAAAGTTTAGTTCCTTCATAGAATCATTAGGGATTGAAAGGGACCTTGGAAGATCATCTAGTCCAATCCCCCTGCAACAGCAGCATCACCTAGACCAAGTCACACAGGAACTCACCCAGGTGGGTCTTAAACCTCTCCAGTGAAGGAGACTCCACGACAACCCTGGGCAGCCCGTTCCAGTGCTCCGTCACCTTCACTGGGAAGAAGTTCCTTCTCATATTGCTGTGGAATCTCCTGTATTCCAGCTGACACCCACTGCCCCTCGTCCCATCACTAGATGACATTGAGAAGAGCCTGGATCCATCCTCCTGACACCCACCCTTCAAGTATTTCTTCAGTCTGAAGCCATTTGAACGATTTACTGTACGTTTATGGTGAGCTTCTGGATAGAGGTGGAATGGGATAAGGGAAGCATGGAGTATGTGGATGGCATTGTGTGTTTCAAGTCCTTTTTTCCCAGCAGTGCGGAGAGCCATAGAAACTGAGATGTGATACCTGTATTTAAAGTGGTCCTTGTGGCATAACTGCCATTAAGCCTGGGCCTAAATCTAGACTTCATCACCAGGAGATTGCTTTCTGGTGCAGACATTTTAACACCTGCTAGTTGCATCCTGTTCTTACTTTAGCAGAGGGCTGAAACATAGAAATAAGGCTTTAATGCAGTCAAACTGTGCTATGTTAATTAAATTCTACTAAACTATTATTGATGAAGCAAACTTCCTAGATAGGGACCATCATGTAATAAAATATATGTTTAGAAACTCTTCATCTGATCTCTTTTTGTGTGAAACTGGATGATCTTGTGGTCCCTTCTAACCCAGACTGACTGTGTGACTTGGTCTAGGTGATCCTGCTGTGGCAGGGGGATTGGACTAGATGATCTTTTGAGGTCTCTTCCAATCCCTAATGATTCTATGATTCTACATTATCTAACAAATCATATATTGCTATATGTTGGATAAGTTCGGTATAGGACTGTTTTGGGTATAGGACTTTAAGGTATTTTGTGTCTTCTGTGTTCATTTAATGATTGTTCATGCTGCTGGCTTGCTCTATTTCTGACAGTTTATGAATCCTACAATTTAAAAACTAATAACTGTATAAATGAATGTTAATGAGCAAATAGAATCCAAATGATCTGATGTTGGTGCTCCACAGAATAAACACAGGCATTGACCTCTGATGAGTTTGGAGGTTCTACTTTGTACTATGGTAGGTACTAGCAGCACCTCATTTTGGGAGCAAGTACTTTGCTTCAAGTATTAAAAACTTTAACTGGAACAAAAGATAGAAAAGCTTTCTATCACCTCCAGCATCTTTAGTGTTCTGGTGATAAATGGTCAAACTCTTAGGAATGTTTGCAGAAGGTGGAGGATCACATATAATTAAAAAGGATCACTCCCCAAAGGGAGACTGTGGAACATCACGTTAATGCTCTTAAACCATGACTTTACTTAAATAAATACAAACTGGAGCTGACATTTAACAGATTAATTTATCTCCATAAGCCTTCTTTATATGAACTCACAAAGACTGTGTGCATGGTGCTTTGTCCAGCTGTATAGCTCTTAGCTTCAAGTGCCAGAATAAATCCTGGAAACACTCTAAGTGTTTGCTCTGAAACACTGTATGCAATACTCAAGATTTTATGTTCTTAGGAACACAGATTATATTAGAATTATCTCTTATATAAATTTTTAAAACATCAAGCAAACAAGAGAAACCACCCCAAACCCTACATCTGCCAATTTTTCTAAGACCACCAGTTTGACATTTAAAAGAAAATGCATCTGGCATCTTTAGAAATGTCAAATTTCTGGCACAAAGAGTAACACATTGGATTCCTTTCACTTTTTGAATTAAAATTTATGACAGTATAAAATCTGCTGGTTTAATTTGTGCGATTTCTCTGAAAGGGAGGTTATACACCTATTCTTGCAAGAAAGGTTGATCTCTGCTTTATTAAGACCTGTTTGATAGCAGGAGTAGACAGGGTAAACAACTCGTCACGGGTCCTAGCAAGTGGTCCATGTTCTTTTATTCCTTCTTTCTCAGATTGTGCTCCTGACAGTTTCTCAGTAGATTCTATGGAAAAGAAGTTACATGTTTTGTCTGTTTTGTGATAATGGAAGCTGCTTTGGAAAAATCCAAGGAAATTTTTCTTGTTCAGCTGTTGCTAGTTTGACTGGAGTTGGATAATTCAAAAACATAACACTCCTGAATCACTAACAAAGTCTAGGCTGCTAGAAGGACAGAACTGTTGGCTGTATCCTCTTGAACAGAAAGTTGCAAGTGGAATGGCTTGAAGAGGGTTGAACAGGAAGGTCTTCACCTGTTGGCTGTAGGGCTGTAATACAGGAAAAGATACAACCTTTCAGACTAGGCAGAGGTAGGATGCTGTGTGTGCTGAATAGTATTTAATTATTGCTCAGAAGAAGCGGAAAAAAGTGCCCTCTCTCTTCTGGTTCCCAGGTGGAAACCTAGAAGGTGTGAGGGTTATTAGTGCTTATGAGTGTTTGAAATCCTGCTGAGTATAGTAGCAAATCTCATCCCTGGGGCCCTGCTGCCTCTCTGAACCATATGTTGAAGATTTCTTCATAGACATAGAGTGGGAGAAAATGATTTGCCTTTATCCCATGTGCTGTAACCTGGCAAGATGAAACAGGATGCTGCTTTCCACCCCCCACTCCCCACCCTTACAGTACCCTTACATCTTGCAGGGGATTGTGTACAGTGGCTGAGGAATGATGTTCTGCAGTTTTGAACATGGAGCTCTCTGAGAATTTCTAGCTGCATAACAAACTTGCATAGCCATGGCTGTTGCAGTTGTAAAATTAAATACCTCTTGGACTGGCAGGTAGTTCTCCTCATGTTATCCTGGAGATTTGGAGCTGTGCTCCTATTGTACTACTAAAATTAGGGCATGTTGGACGATTAAACAAGTGGCATAGACTGGAGTGAGAGGAAAGAAAAAGCAAATATTTTTGAGGTAAACATCTATAGTAGTACTATAGGGTCCAGGAACTTTAACAGGGAGAGATTATACTTGTGATTCTGCTGGCTTAGCAGTGGGAGCATCACTTCCCAGCATCACTAAGGCTCATCGTAGAAGAATGGAATAGCTAGCTAGTTGTGATAGAGATGGAATTACGTATCCAACTAGGAAGTATCACGTGTGAAAACTCAGCCCACAAAGACATGTAGGGAACATTTTTAACGGGTTAATACAAACACTGATCCTTAAAAAACAAAATAGAAGAGCCAGGTTTACTCACAAAAAGAAAAACACCACTACTTATTGAAGAATCACAAGCAATAGAAAGCTGGTTTGAAAGCTGAAGAGCTGGTGGATGTCTCCTACAAAGGCTCCTACTGCCTTTGACCACAAGATTAATTTTTTCTTCATCACTTCTAAAGTGTTATAATAAAAAAGAAAATACTCTTTTCTTTATTGCTGACTTCAAGCTGGAAGACATTTGGTAGACATCTTAAATGAAGGAATATGGCTGCACATCTTGTACCTGGGACAGCAGACATACAGAGCAGCTGCTGGTTAGGCTCTGAATTTCCAAAGTGTGGATTGTACTCAATGCCCAACCTTTGTCTCCTGGTTACTTAGCTATCGGCTGGTCTTGTTGCCAAGACGAGAGGGCAAGGTATGTGAGGACTGGCTGTGGCTGCCCCTAAAGCCCCATTCCGCCCTCTGGGGCAGCAGAAGGGTAGGACTGATTGGGCTCTGTCCCATCTCTTCCATCTGCAGTTTATCATAGAATCATTAGGGATTGGAAGGGACCTCGAAAGATCATCTAGTCCAATCCCCCCACCACAGCAGCATCACCCAGACCAAGTCACACAAGAACACATCCAGGTGGGTCTTAAACGACTCCAGTGAAGGAGACTCCACAACCTCCCTGGGCAGCCTGTTCCAGTGCTCCATCACCCTCACTGGGAAGAAGTTCCTTCTGATATTTATGTGGAACCTCCTATATTCCAGCTTACACCCACTGTCCCTCGTCCTATCACTAGATGACACTGAGAAGAGCCTGGCTCCATCTTCTTGACACCCACCCTTCAAATATTTATAGACATTACTGAGGTCAGCCCTCACTTTCCTCTTCTCCAAGCTGAAGAGACCCAGCTCCCTCAGCCTCTTCTCGTAAGGGAGGTGCTCCACCTCCTTCATCATCCTTGTTATCCTACGCTGGACTGCCTCCAGCAGGCCCTGTTAGGATAGGCTTGCTAGGATTTGAATAACCTTAAAATCTGAGATTTTACCATTTCTTCTAGTGTCTGCCCGTCTTTCTAGTTGAAAATATTTCTTTTACACTGAGTTGGCATTTCCCAGTGTGCCCACTGCACCTCATCCTTCCACTGTACTGCTGTGGAGACAGTTTGTCTTTGTCTGCTCTGCACCTTCCCTGAGGTAGCTGCAGACTGTGCTGAGACTTCTCTACAGCTTTCTCTACATTTAATAGGTGGGGGAGAGGTTTGGGATGGGCAAAAGAGGAAGAGACTCTGATTTTATTCTTGGCTTCCACTTAGACTCCCACAGCCTCAGAACATATGGACCAAGACTGCATGTGGCTTTCCCACCCTTGCTCCTCCTGCCCTAACAGTCCTGCTGAGTCCTCCCAGGTATCTGACCATCCTTTCAGTTCTCTCTTAGTATCTTATAGCAAAGCCCCAAACCCTCCCTGCCCAGGACCATTCTTTAAGTAATTAGAGACAGCTTCATGAGCAGATATGGAAGCACAGTGAATAATCATTGTCATCAGTTTATTCTTTGTAGGTTACTTGAGATGTGGTTTTTGTTGCCACTGTTCAGTAGGTAATCAGCTCAGTGTTGCTCCAGCAAAATAGATCAGTGTGTTTGGATCTGAGAAGCTATAATGGGTCTGTGTGGCAAGGTTTTTGTCGTGGGGGGCTACTAGGGTGGTTTCTGTGAGAAGCTGCTAGAAGCTGCTAGATCCCTGTGCCCAACATGGGATAATACTTTCTCTGGAAATGTGAGTGTTTCTTAAAGTAACAAATACTGGATATACTTGAAACAGCTATGCTTCTCTTTTCTTCCCTCAAAAAACATTAAAATATGAAGAATCTGAAATAGCTCCTCTGAAGACAACTGTAGTTCTGTCAAAGTTTTCACTTGTTCAGGTCCTAAATTTTGCTTGAATAGTTTTGGTTCCATTCTTTGGCAGTCACAACATCCTTTGAATATTTTCAGTATTTTGAATATTTCAATATTTTCAGTCAACATTTTCAGTATAGATTAAGTAAGAAAAGCCTATAATTTCAAAAAGAGAAAATTTGAAAACCTGAAATTCTTTGTTGTCTGTTTACCTTATGTAACCCTTAGTTGGGTGTCAATGAGTTTAGACATGATTGAAAATGCTAATATTATCAGGTGTTCTAAAGGCCGGTGGCACAGTCTGAAATCTGAGATTTCTGTAGTCTTCAAATGGCATTAGACATTGGCATTGGGCTGGTTCTGGTTTTATGTTGCCTATACAACACTGCCTTTTGTTAGAGATTGTTGTGTCTTTCTTTCTGACTTGAGGGAATTTCTCTAATTGCTTCACAGCTAAATAATTTATAATTATAATATATATGACATATATATAATATATGTAATGATATGTAATTTGCACTTACTGCACTTTGTGCCTCACTGACTATTTTCCTTCTGTTTACCAACAATTGTCAGTGGCTCAATTGTATTCTACATTGCTTAGATCAACCAAAACGGTCTCACATCTGTCCCATATCTGTCTATACTGCTGGAAACACTGCTGGAGACTGTCCTCTGGAGCCCCAGATCCCTAAGGTCCCCGAGGATGTCAGAACAAAGGAGGATTTGTTGTCTTTGATGAGGACTGGGTTAGGGATTAATTAAGCATGCTGGACATCCACAAGTCATGGGCCCTGGTGGAATGCACCTGTGGGTGCAGAAAGAGCTGGTGGATGTCATTGCTAGGCTGCTCTCCATCATCCTTGGTAAGTCACGGGGAATGGGAAGATAGCAAATGTCCCTCCAGTCTTCAGAAAGGGTAAGAAGGAAGACCTGGTTAACTATAGACCAGTCAGCCTCACCTCTGTCCCGGGAAAGATGATGGAACTATTTATCCTCAGTGCTGTCTCTAGGCACATCAAGGATTATTAGGAACATGACTTTACAAGGGGAAATCATGTTTAACTAACTCGATAGCCTTTAGTGAGGACATAACCAGGTGGACAGATGATCATAGGGCAGCGAATGTGGTTTACCTTGGTTTCAGTAAGAATTTGATACAGTCTCCCATAGCATCCTCACAGCTAACTGAGGAAGTCTGGTCTGGATGATTAGGCAGTGAGGTAGATTGCAAACTGGTGGAAGGAAAGACGACGGAGAGTTGTGATCAATTGGTCAGGTACCCCAGGTTGGGGACTGACCTGCTGGAAAGCAGCACAGGGAAAGGGGACCTGGGCATGCTGGTGGATGTTAGGAAGACCATGAGCCAGCAACTTTTGCCAAGTAGGCAAAAGGCATCTAAGGGTGTATTAGAAAGGCTGTGGTTTGTAGGTCTAGAGAGGTTCTTCTCCTCGCCTACTCTGCCTTGATGAGACTGCATCTGGAATACTATGTCCAGTTCTGGGCCCCTCAGCTCAAGAAGAACAAGGAACAGCTCGAGAGAGTCCAGTGCAGAGCCACAAAGATGATGAAGGGAGTGGAACAGCTCCTTTATGAGGAAAGGCTGAGGGAGCTGGGTCTCTTCAGCAAAGAGGAGACTAAGGGGTGACCTCATTAACGCTTATAAATACATGAAGGATGAGTGTCAGGAGGATGGTGCCATTCTCTTCTCAGTTTTATCCAATGATAGTACAAGGGGCAGTGGGTGCAAGCAAGGACACAGGAGGTTGCACATAAACATATGAAAAAACATTTTTAATGTGATGGTGACAGAGCTCTGGAACAGGCTACCCAAAGTTGTTGTGAAGTCTTGTTCTCTGGAGACTCTAAAAACCCACCTAGATGCATTCCCGTGTGACCTGTTGTTGGTGATCCTCCTCTGGCAGGGGGTTGGGCTTAGATAGTCTTTTGAGGTGCCTCCCAACCTCTAACATTCTGTGATTCTGCTCCAGGTAGTCATTCGTATGACACTGATTTCCTGTTGCCCTGTTCAGTGACACATACGTACACACACAATCAAAATTTGAACTTCTGGGTTTCCTGTAGGAAACATTCAGCTGTTGCTTATTCAGAAACCTTTTATCATGTGCTAGGTTAATTTCAGCTGTACAGCACAGTTTGAGTGTCACATTTTATCCTATTCATTAGTTGTTTTACTTCCCTGGGCCTGTTCAGGGAAGGGAAATTCTGTAGCCTCTTAAGTTGCTTCATAAAGAGAGAAGTTGCTTTGGGACCCTTTTGGGGGATATAATACAGCAACTGCAATAAGAAAGAAGACACAGAGGAAAAAATCAAAAGCAGAAGACACGTATAATTTGTGCAAGCTTTGACATTTTGATCAGCATTCTGCAGGGCTTGGCTCTGCTGGGAGAGGGACAGTGTTCTCTGGGACCCTGACTCAGTCTTTGGGTAATGGCTGCAGAGCACATTAGCAGCTGGACAAGTGTGACTGCACGTGGCAGCGTAACCTACTCATGTGTGTATCTAGCATGAGAAGCATTTAAATGTGCCTCAGTGAAAGCTGAGCTTTCACAGGGAGTCTGGGGAGTCTTGTTGAGTTTAGCATCTCAGTTTTGGGCTACCATGCCTGACTGACACTTTTAGGGTCTGTGGTCCATTACAGGCTACCTTTACATCTGGGCTTAAAGATTTGGTTCAGAGTTGTTCTTTATGCACAGGGTTTAAACCACAGAACTTTGGATTTGTCTTGTAATCTAATAACACTGTCTTTTCATGTCTTCCCCAGCTAGTTTATTCTCAAGCTTGAGAACACAGCACACATGGCACAGATCATAAAATCTTTTCAGATGCTTTTAATTCTGCTACTTCATGATTACATCTCAGCTGAAGATGGGGAAACAAGAGCAAGTAAGTCTGAATAGTTATGCTTCAGAAAAAGACAACTTCAAGGCATGCCTTCGATTTGTAGTAGCCATTTTCAGGTCCACATGTACACTTCATGTAGTAGTGTAGTGATATTTTTCCCCCGGTATAATTTTCCTGGTGAAAATCCTATAATGTATGATAAATAACTTATGTATCTTATTTCTCTTTTAGGAAGAGAAAGTCTTTATTTCTTTTCATGTTTTGAAACTTCCTAAAGAGGCAGATGGAACTGCAAAACTCCAGTCTTTATTTATTAAAATACCCAGTTGCGTGCTGGGAATTTTAATTTTCAATTCTTTAGAAGTCAGGTTTGAGTAGCTTGGTGTTTTGTGAGAAACCAAAGAGGGAAAATAAAGGTTTTGTGACATGAAGCTGAGATGGCCTCAGGTCTTCTTACACATTCTTCAAAATTAGCATTTCAAATCCCACCAAACCAATTTTTTTACTATGGTTTGAAAGGATATGAAAAGCAAGGTAACTTTTTGAAAGATGAAGTGGCTGAACAAAAAGAGTATGAGAAACTTTCCTCTGGCCACAATGATGCTTTCAAAGAGCTCTTTTTCTTCTAGTTTTGCTCTGAATCCAGCAATTTTCAATCCTTTACAACAAACTTGATAGATTTGGCCTCTAGAAATATATAATCTTTTGGGCTATGTGCTGCAACAACTGCATTACGAAAGATCTCTCCATCAGACTGTGGTCACTTGCATTGAAGGAAGGTGAAATCTTGACCTAACCAGAGTGTCCGTAGGCAAACCTCAGGAATCACAGAATCACTCTGGTTGGAAAAGATCCCTGATATCATCGATTCCAACCATCTACCCTACATTACAAGTTCACCCCTAAACCAGATCCCTCAACACCTCATCCAATCTTTAAACACATCCAGGGATGGCGACTAAGCCACCTCCCTGGGAAGCCCATTCCAGTGCTTGACCACCTTTGTGTGACAAACTTTTTCCTAATATCAAGTCTGAATCTACCCTGTTGTAACTTGAACCCATTCCCTCTTGTTTTATCAACTGATTGCTTGTGAGAATAGACCAGCACCAACCTTTCCACAATGTCCTTTCAGGTAGTTGTCGAAAGTGATGAGGTCTTCTCTCAGCCTCCTCTTCCTCAAACTAAATAGCCCCAGCTCACTCAGTCTTTCCTCATCAGATTTATTCTCCAGGCCCTTCACCAGCTTAGTTTCCCTCCTCTGCACCTCCTCCAGCACCTCCACATCTGTCTTGTATTGAGGTGCCCAAAACTGGACACAGCACTCAAAATATGGTCTCACCAGTGCTGAATACAGGGGGACGATAACCTCCCTGCTCCTGCTGGCCACATTATTTCTAATACAAGCCAGGAGGCCATTTGCCTTCTTGGCTACCTGGGCACACTGCTGGCTCATATTCATCTTCCTGTCCATTAGAACCCCCAGGTCCCTCCCTGCCAGAGGCTCTCCAGCCACACCTCCCCAAGCCTGTAGCATAGCAGGGGGTTGTTGTGGCCCAAGTGCAGGACCTGGCACTTGGCCTTATTGAAGCTTCTGCCATTAACATTTGCCCATTGCTCCAGTCTATCCAAGTATCTCTGAAGAGCCTCCCTAGTCTCTGGCAGATGAACACTCCCACCTAACTTGGTGTCATCTGCAAATTTACTAATGATAAACTCTATGTCCTTATTGAGATCATCAATGAAGATGTTAAATGAAGATGGTCCCTACACCGATCCCTGAGGCCACCACTTGAGACAGGCCCCCAGCTGGATTTAACTCCATTAGCCACCTCTCTTTGGGCCTGTTCTTTCAATCAGTGTTTTATCCAGCAGGTTTATGCTCATCCAAGCCATGAGCAGCCAGCTTACCAAGGAGTAGGAAAAGGCAAAGCTCTCCTTCTTGTGGTGGAGCTGCAGTCTTTCACGAAACAGAAACTCCATGTTACACCATCAAAATAATCTGTCCTAATTTTGGCCCTGCCCTTAGCACCTCATGTGCTGGTTATCTAAGCTCATTTCATAGTTGGAGGAAAGTGATTCTCTCCTCTAAAGAGCTATTCCCTCCACCTGAGGATATGTGTATCAGATACGATAGGACGTATCAGATGGATAGGACTGTCCTATAGATATGATTCTGTCAGTCCATGGCCTGTAGCTGACAATTTAGTCTCAAATTCAATTTATAAGTTACTACAGCTAGGAAAGCTGAATCCAAGCCTAAGACATCATGCAGTTGTATTGTATCTGTGAGGTACTTATTCGATCTTACATTCTGATGGTTACGCTGCTTCACTGAGCATTTTTCTTCTACTAAAGTCAGACTATGCTACCAGCAACACTGAATCAAGACTCAATATTTGAATAACTAATTCTGTAAATGGCATATAACAGCACCAGATATCAATGAAAATGTATTTGTAAAAGAATTGGATATTACTGCTGAATTCAGAAATACTCAGACAACGGCCTTCCTTTGTAGGGTGCTTGGTTTGCTAACAAAAATGAGTTTTAATGTTTATCATCCCTGCAGACAAGGAGATACAGAAAAATACAAAATGTTATTCCTTTCTGCTTATTGCATGAAGTGTGGTTGCTGGCTAAGGAACTGTATTGCTGAATTTTTCGTGGTAACTTCTGATGATAATGTGAAGACCAGAAAATGGTACAATCTTCAGATACTAATTTGGATCATGTGGCTTGTAGAATTAAACTTGTTTTCTGTGATAAATGTGTGTGATTGTTTTTTTAAGTGCAATGTGTTTTTTCAGTACAGATGCTAGGATGAACATTACTGTACTGATATGGCTAATATTTTCTATGGAAGAAGAAAGTGGAAAAGTTCATTAAAATATTTGTTTTGTTTTGGGGATTTTTTTTTTAAGGTTGTAGAACTGCCCCAGCGGATCTAGTTTTTATCCTAGATGGCTCTTATAGTGTTGGCCCAGAAAACTTTGAAATAATCAAAAGCTGGCTTGTCAATATTACAAGAAATTTTGACATAGGGCCAAAGTTTATTCAAGTTGGAGTCGTCCAGTACAGTGATTACCCTGTGCTTGAAATTCCCCTTGGAACTCATGAATCTACGGAGAACCTCATCAGGGAAATGGAGTCCATACGCTACTTGGGAGGAAATACAAGAACAGGAAGAGCTATTCAGTTTGCCTTTGACCATCTTTTTGCCAAATCATCAAGGTTTCTAACGAAAATAGCAGTTGTCCTCACTGATGGAAAGTCCCAAGATGAAGTCAGAGATGTAGCAGCAGAAGCAAGAAAAAATAAAATCACTTTGTTTGCTATTGGTGTTGGTTCAGAAATTGAGGAGGATGAACTTAAAGCTATTGCCAACAAGCCTTCATCAACTTACGTGTTTTATGTTGAAGATTATATTGCAATATCAAGAATTAAAGAAGTTATAAAGCAGAAACTCTGTGAAGGTAAGTAATTGATTATAAAATATTTTAGGTATGAAGAATGTGGTTCTCTACCTGCATTTATTTATTTCACAAGCAGAATGCATTACTAACATAGCCTGAGGCACCTGATGTATCTTTACTGTGATCTTTAATCTTGATCTTACTTGCAGAAATCACTCCCAAAATGTTTTCTGGCTTAAAGAAAGATGTGTATTTGGGAAAGACGTGGTGCTTTAATGAAATATGTGTTTTTAATTTTAGCATGTAGCATTTTTTCTCTAAGCTCACAATTCTTTGTTTTAATTAAATACAGAAACCCTAAAATTCTCATTGCACATTGTTGGCTATAAGCAATTCTCATACCACGGAGAATATAGGGCTTACTTTAGCGTTCCTGTAGATGCGGCTGATACTCATCTACAGTCTAGCATTTTGTCTTGACAGCTCAGAGGTCAGTCTATCTTTGCAAACAGGAGTTCTTCCACTAACATGTGTTGAAAAAACCAGCAGAAAGACTCTTGGCAAAAGTGACTGGAATTGTAACAATCTGTTATGATCTTTTTCAGAAGGGTTTAAGAGTTGGCCAAGACTGTAAAATTACTTTTTAGCTTTAGGATGCTAGCAGCATTATTGCATTGAGTTTTCTTATAACTTTGTAAAACAATGGCTGGCTGATATATACAAAAAAGAGAGCAAATTGCTTCTAAAAAGCTCAGAAGGACTTAGTGTGTACAAAATAAAACCGATGAATAATTACCAAGAATTGATGCAAGTCATATTTAGTTGTACTAAGTGTTTCTACACTTAGTAAGAATGAAAAAGTTATAATTTGCTCTCATTTTGCATGAGCGTGGAATCTCACTCAATGGACTTCATTTGAAAAATATGATACTTAGTGTGGAGAGTAGTATTTATGTCTTGATCACAGAATTGCATAGGTTAGAAAGGATCTCAAAGATCCAACCTCACTGCCATGGGCAGGGACACCTCTCTCCAGACCAAGTTGCCCAAAGCCCCATTCAACCAGGCCTTGAATGCTTCCAGGGAATGGACGTCCATAACCTCCATGAGCAACCTGTTCTAGTGCCTCAGCACCCTCACACTGAGGAGTTATGATACAGTTATGAAAATCATCATAAATCCCTTCTCAGTTCAAAAATTAGGTTCAGCTAGTTTAAAACACTCCACAACTTCATACAGGAAGGAGTTCCTCAAAATAAACACAGTATTTTGTTTGAATAAAGTTTAGGACAAGTGGCATCTTCATCCAGATGGATTTTCTGCTTTCAGAATTAGGTTATCTAGTATCTTTTATCATTCAGCTGTGATATTTGACACAACTCCTCTAGCAGTAATCTGTGAGCGTTGGCTACCTATACAAAATTATACAAACTGTTTTAAGTGACCCTTCTGCTCTCTTACATTGTGCTCTTTCCTCCTGGAAGATGTCTCTCCCAAAGAGCAGTCAGAGCCAGCTGGTAGCTTCATTTCTAACTGCAGTGTCTCTACCTGGTGACCTGAAATATATAAAAATGAAAGTTTTATATCTGTGCAATGGATAATCTGATTGATTAATTCTAGGGTAACAAAGCAAAGCGACAAGACTTTGCTATGATCAGCTTCTTTAAGCTGCCTTTACATGTTGCAATTCTGTCCTGATTTTCTGTTTTACTATCTAAAAAAAAAGAAGCTAGCCTTTAAACTCTGGTGGTTTTAACTTCTTTGTTATGTTATTGATGTAAGAGCATTGATATAAGAACTGTATTTCCTTTCTGGAAAAAGGAGGCTGATGCTTTGTCGTTCGTGTAGCAAGCAGTGCTATTAGGAAGTCTTGCGGATGAGAAGCTCTCACATGCCTTTTGGGAACTCTAGTGTTCATTTTAGTGTATGGCAGGGTTTAAAAACACCTACTGAACCTGTCATCCAGGAAGGATAATATGGCTGAAAAGAGTCCCTGCATAGTTGAGCAATATTATGTTAAATGTTCCCCTAGTATCATTATTTTCTAGCTTCAACATAGAAAAGATTGTGTATCAGGAGTGCATTTGAAAGCAATAATCACTACAGAGCTCTGAAGTAGGTAGGTTGCTAAGGAAAATTCCTTTGTGCTGGAAAATCGTATTTAACATTGAAGAGTTACTTCATGCTTCAGGATAGAAAAATGAAGCACCTAAAACACATACAAAAATACTAAAAGGGAACAAGATTTCCGTGTAGTCTAGAGTCAAGGGTTTTTCCAAAGATGAAATGAACCAATTAATTTAGTTAATATGCTAATGGAGCTCAAAAATCACTTACAAAATTGAAACCATAGACAAAACTGAAAACTAACTCAATTTGTGCAAAAACAATAAACATTCAATTTACAGAACATTATAGCCCCCAGATGAACTAATTAATCTTAGAATCATAGAATCATTAGGGATTGGAAAGGACCTCGGAAGATCATCTAGTCCAATCCCTCTGCCACAGCAGGATCACCTAGACCAAGTCACACAGGAACACATCCAGTCGGGTCTTAAACATCTCCAGAGAAGGAGACTCCACAACCCCCCTGGGCAGCCTGTTCCAGTGCTCTGTCATCAGCCCTGGGAAAAACTTCCTTCTCAGGTTGATGTGGAACCTTCTATGTTCCAGCTTACAACCATTGCCCCTCGTCCCACCACTAGGTGACACTGAGAAGAGCCTGGCTACATCCTCCTGACACCACCCTTCACATATTTATAGACATTAATGAGGTCACCTCTCAGTCTCCTCTTCTCCAAGCTAAAGAAGATTTAATTCCAAGGAGGCCTTGGCTTTTCTAGTTGAATCCCTACATTCTCTCACCAGAGCCTTATAATCACCCCAAGTGGCCATCCCCTCCTTCCATGACATATAGACTTTCTTCTTCCTCTTCAGTTTGCCCAGCAGCTCCCTGTTTAACCACACGGGTCTTCTGGCTCCCTTCCTTGACTTCTCTCCTGCTGGAATGCTCTTTTCTTGTGCTTCAAAGAAGTAGTCTTTGAATGTTAACAAGCTATCTTGGACCCCTTTACCTGCCAGTACCCGGTCCCCTAGCAATTTCTTGAAAAGGCCAAAGTTGGCCCTCCTGAAGTCCAGGGTTGTGGTTCTGGTAGCTATTTTGTTCCTACCACACGAGACCCTGAACTCCACCAGCTCATGGTCACTGCACCCTCAACCTTCACTGCTTCAACCAGACCAGCCTTGTTGATGAGTACAAGATCCAGCAGTGCTCCTCTCCTAGTGGCCTCATCCACCATTTGCAACAGGACACTGTCGCAAATGCACTGAAGGAACCTCCTGGACTGTGGGTGGCTGGCTGAGTAAGTCTTCCAGCAGATATCAGGATAATTAAAATCCCCCATGAGAACCAGGGCCTGTAGCTGCTGTCAGCTGCCTGTAGAAGACCTCATCAACTTCCTCATTCTGATCTGGAGGCCTGTAATAGACACCCACAACAGTGTCACCCATGCCAGCCTGCCCCTTAATCTGCACCCACAAACTCTCAACTCTCTTCATCTGCCCCTAGACAGAACTCAATACATTCCAGCTGCTCTCTCACATAGAGGGCAACTCTTCCACCCCGCCTTGCTGACCTGTCCCTTCTAAAAAGAACTTATCAGTCCATGACCACATTCAAGTCATGCGAGCTGTCCCACCAGGTCTCCGTAATTGCCACCAGATCATAATCACTTGACTGGACACAGATTTCTAACTCCTGCTTATTCCCCAGGCTGTGTGCATTGGTGTGCAGGCACTTCAGGGAGCCAGCTGAGCTCTCCGATTTCACCCTAGGACAGCGAGAGGTCACCTGTTCTTCCTTAAGACCAGAGCTCTGTCCCACTGGTGCACAGCCATCAACTATCCCATCCCACAGCTAATGGGCTGTGAAACAAACCAAAAAAAAAAGAAAAAAGTATTCGAAACCACTTGTGGAACTGCAGGCAAAACCAAAGACTGGCTCGGTTTGGGTAAAAAAACCCAAGACACGTTTAATTTAGACAACATGAAAACTGCAAGACAAAGATGTACAGAGATTAATTACATATTCTTACATAAGTGGGCTGAGCTGCTACCTCTATCCCCTCAAAGGGAATAAACCCCTCCAATTCTTTTCCCTGTGGAAACATGGAGTCCACTCAGTCCATGCACATGTACCTGACTTCTACATCATGTTCAGTTAGTTATCAAAATGTAGGTACTGTTACTCTTGGGGAAGTTCTGACTGCGACCAAGAGGAAAATATTTTGCAATGAGAAGAGTGAGCGATTGGAATAATCTCCCTCGGGAAGTGGTAGATTCCCTAACACTGGACAATTTTAAGATTTAGCTGGGCAGGGTGCTGGGTCATCTTGTCTAGACTGTGCTTTTGCCAAGAAAGGTTGGACTACGTGATCTTTGAGCTCCTTTCCAACCTGGGATTCTGTGAAAATAGTCCTGCCAAAAAATCCAAGAAAAAGTCCCTTATTTGGGATGTTTTTATGAAATGCTTCAATGTGCCATTGTAAATGAAGAGTAGTTTTTTCATGCATAATTTTACAAATGCTCAGCTTCTATTGTGTTGTTTTGGAATAGTTACTTTGGCATTGATCCTGAATAGCTGCCCTTTTACATTATGTAATCCTATTTCCACATCTATTTATTTTTTATTTTACACCACATTTCTAACTCTGTAACTGATTAGAGATTCTTATGTTCATTTTCTTGTCAGTGGATACGATTAATGGGAATATAACTATGGTTGAACTTTGAAATAAATGAGTTTAGAAAATGTTTCCATGACAACCATGTGCAAGGAAGAAACCTGAAATAGTACAGCGTTATTGCTCTTACTTAATATCATGAGTATGTTGACTTAAGTCCTGCATCTGTGTTTTGAGAAGGATTAGGAGGAAAGTTGTGTTGGGCTGTGTATTTATTTGGAGACACATTCAGAAGGTAAACATTTTAGTTGCCAAAATGTAGACAGAGTTCCTGCAGTTCTTTGTAGTAGAACCAGGCAGATAACTTTTATCTGATTTTTAATTTGGGAGTTAGGTCCCATTTTGCTGTGGGGATGAAAAGAAAACTAAGAGGAATTGAGGCATATTACTTTAGGATGGATTGTCTTTTCCTACCTTGGGTTATGCAGACTGTTACCTTCACTAGAATGGGGTAGTTTCTGACTACCCTTGGGTTTGTTAGAAAGATAAGCCATGCAGTACTGCTTGTGTTAAATGAGAAGCCTGTCTAGACTTTTGAGGTGATAGCTCCCTGGCACTGAAACACGAGGTTTTTCAGACCATGACTGGTCCAGATGGACCTCTCCCCTTTCCAAGACTGATGTTTGTCTGAAGAAACAGTGGGAAATGAATGATGAAAATGTATTTATGGTAAACAGCTGAGAATAATTCTGATAAAAACTTGTTTGCTTAGTTTTTGTTGATTGATTACTCTGATGCAAAGTGTGCTTTAGCATTGAATTCCACCCCGCTGTTTCACTTCTTTTCTGAGGTACCTTCGTTCCACTGCCTAGCATTGTTGTTTAAAGGGAATTAAACAGAGAGAACATTCAGCAAACTTTAGCTTCTGCACAAAATACGTTACATGATATTTGTCCAATGAGATTTCAGTGTAGTAGACAAAATAGATCAGAGTCCATTTCAAGCTAAAGATGATGAAAAAGATAGTTGTAGATAATTCTATCTTTGTCCCTTTTCAACCCAGTTTTATAGGTGGTGAGATGCTGGGTTAACCCAAATTGTCAGTGCATCCTGGACATTAACAGATATAATTTTGAAGCATTCTGAAACCACACAATGTTGGAAATTAAATTCAATATTTTTATTAGGTATTGTAATGCCTTTTAAATACAGTTAGTGACAATTCAAAATAGTATGTGACATAATAGCAGTAAAGTATGACATCTTGGAATTCTAACTTCATGTCTCTGACGAGTTTGCATGGCATTTCTCACATAATATAATTAACTGGCTGTTCCTAATCCTCTTTTTTTTATCTTAAAAGAAAGCTATAAAAATTAGGTAGATGGGAGTTTACTTTTTTAATGTTTTAAGTCCTGGTTTGAACTATATTTGTATTTATTATGTTGCAGAATCTGTTTGTCCAACAAGAATTCCAGTTGCAGCTCGGGATGAAAAAGGATTTGACATTCTTGTAGGATTAGGTGTGACGAAAAAGGTTAAAAAGAGAATTCAAATACCAACCACTAATGCAAAGGCTTATGAAGTAACATCTCTTATTGATCTATCAGAAATGACAAGGTATTTAAATTTACAAATATGCTTTTGTTCTTGGTAGTATATTTGTTTTGCTTAAAGTGAGAAAGAGACTTCTTAAGATTTATGCAAATGTTCAAGTACTGTCCTTTTCCTTCCCTTTTGTTTAGGAATGTGTTTCCAGAAGGTCTGCCTCCATCCTATGTGTTTGTTTCCACTCAAAGATTTAAAGTAAAGAAGACGTGGGATCTGTGGAGGATTCTAAGTCTAGATAAGAGACTGCAGATAGCAGTCACTATTAATGGAGAAGAGAAAACATTGTCATTTACTACAACGAGTTTAGTAAATGGGACACAAGTTACTAATTTTGCTGTACCTCGTGTTAAGGTAAGGAGTAAGTAAGCATCGTACTGGAATACTTCTTAAAGGGCAAAGAAACAAAGTGTACTTAATGTTTTTTCAGATTGTGTGATCTTCTTTTGGCTACTTAGGCATGTAAATATCATTGAATCGTAGAATCACTCAGGTTGGAAGAGACCCTTGAGATCATCAAGTCCAATCAATAACGCTACTCTACAAGTTCACCACTAGGCCAGATTTCTAAGCACCACATCTAAACAATCTTTAAACGCGTTCAGGGAGGGTGACTCAACCCCCTCCCTGGGCAGCCTTTTCCAGTGTCTGAGATGGGAAGGTACTTTATCAATGTTTCCAGAGTGTCCACAGTAGCCATCACTGTGAGTGCCTGTCAGATGCTTTCTGCTCAGCAGCTTCCCACAGGTAAATTGTGAAGATCTTCACAATTGTGAAGAATTTTTTCGTGTAGTTCTTTTCTTGTAAACAAATATAATGTCTTCTAGAGTAGTCTGAACATGCGATTTCAATCAGTACTCAACTCATGTAAGAAAAACTGTCTTTGGTTTGTCAAGGGTGAGACAGAGGGATGGAGATTCAGTGTCTCTGCTCCCGCATTTGTAGCGGTGTAGGAATATGCAGCTTGGAGATTCCCGATGGCACTGCAGGGAGTATCAGTTATGTGGACAAATTTGCATCCTTTAGCAGGCAAAGAATCATAGAATCATAGAATCATTACGGATCGGAAGGGACCTTCATCTAGTCCAATCCGCCTGCAACAGCAGGATCACCTAAACTAAGTCACACAGGAACCTGTCCAGTCGGGTCTTGAACATCTCCAGAGAAGGAGACTCCACAACCCCCCTGGGCAGCCTGTTCCAGTGCTCTGTCACTCTCACTGTGAAGAAGTTCCTTCTCAGGTTGATGTGCATCATGGACAAGCAAGTTCAACTTTTCTGGGAAGCAGGGTCCTGCATTTAAATCTTTACTCCGAGCAGAGCTGGAGTAATGTGAAATACAGATCCTTGGAGTAGGAAGCACTCCTATCCAGGAGAAGGTCTGAACTACTAACCTTTTGCTAGGGAATTTTATTCTTCTTTTATTAGATGGAGAATTTTACTCTTTCTTTTGAAATGTTCTTGGCCTTTTCATGGTTATTTGTAATTGAAATAATTTATTTTTTTCAGAAGCAGTTTTAAACTTGATTTACTGGAAATTGTTAGAAAATTCAGTTTCTAGCCAATCCAAAAATTTTTATTTAATTCTTTCTAGCAGCTAGAGTGACCAATCAATTTCAGCCCTGCAGTCCCAGATATCCATGAATTCAACAAGAAAAGAAAGCTTTTAGGTTTCTTTAGTGTTTCTCCATGCTTATATTGCTGTTATGGAGAACAATCATTTTGTGACTTTTTTTAGACCTGTGTGTTTCTAAAGAGACTATGCTTTTAGTGAACCTTTTAATTTAGTCTTTATGATAATTTATCATTTTTACTGAGCAAAATGGAGAGCTCATTTTTTTTTTCTCTTGTAATGAAAACCATTGTAGATAATTAAAACCTAATCTACAAATGAAGATAAATAGAAATAGAGGTGCTGTCTAAGGATATAAAATGAAATTACACTAGGAGTGTACATTATTAAGTGAAGTAAGCTTAATTTCTATTTATGTCTGCAGATGGTGACACAGATACTAGAACATACTGAAAGTTGTAATTCAGTTTACTCTTATGTATAACAAGTCATTGTGGGATTTTATTTAATTGTTATGATAATCATTTTCACTGAGGAAAATGGAGAGGTTATATATTTCATCAGTTGGTTTCTTTTTTGTCTTGTAATGACAGCCGTTGTAAATAATTAAAACCTAATCTACAAATGAAGATAAACAGAAACAGAGGTGCTGTCTGAGGATTTACTAAATTTAGCATTATAAAAGTTAAGCATCTAGCTAGGCTTGGCTGAAGCATTAACTATTACTGAAATTAATGCATAGAATCATAGAATCATTAGGGTTTGGAAGGGACCTTGAAAGGTCATCCAGTCCAATCCCCCTGCCACAGCAGGATCACCTAGACGAAGTCACACAGGAACACATCCAGGTGGGTCTTAAACATCTCCAGTGAAGGAGACTCCACAACCTCCCTGAGCAGCCTGTTTCAGTGCTCTGTCACCCTCACTGGGAAGAAGTTCCTTCTCATATCGATGTGGAACCTCCTGTGTTCCAGCTTATACCCATTGCCCCTTGTCCTATCACTAGATGACATTGAGAAGAATCATAGAATCATGGAATCATTAGGGATTAGAAGGGACCCAGAAAGATCATGCCGTCTAATCCCCCTGCCACAGCAGGATCACCTGGACCAAGTCATAGAATCAGTCAGGGTTAGAAGGGACCGCTTGATCATCCAGTTCCAACTCCCCTGCCATGGGCAAGGACACCCCACCCTAGATCAGGCTGGCCAGAGCCCCATCCATCCTGGCCTTAAACACCTCCAAGGATGGGGCCCCAACCATCTCCCTGGGCAACCCATTCCAGGCTCTCACCAATTTCATGGTGAAGAACTTCCTCCTCACATCCACTCTAAATCTACCCATCTCCAACTTTGCTCCATTGCCCCTAGTCCTGTTTCTACCTGACATCCTAAAAAGCCCCTTCCCAGCTTTTTTTGTAGGCCCTCTCTCACATACTGGAAGGCCACAACAAAGTCACATGGGAGCCACCTCTTCTGCAGAATCAACAGCCCCAGCTCTCTCAGTCTGTCCTCATAGGAGAGCTGCTCCAGCCCTCTGATCATCCTTGTGGCCCTCCTCTGCACTCGCTCCAGCATCTCCACATCCCTCTTGTAATAAGGGCTCCAGAACTGGACACAGTGCTCCAGGTGGGGCCTCACCAGAGCAAAATAGAGGGGGAGAACCACCTCCCTCGACCTGCTGGCCACACTTCTCCTGATGCAGCCCAGGATCTTGTTTGCCCTCCAGGCCGCAAGTGCACGCTGCTGGCTCATGTTGAGCTTTTTGTCCACAAGCGCCCCCAAGTCCCTCTCGTCAGGGAGCAAACTTGCTGAGGGTGCTCTCAGTGCCTCTGTCCATGTCATCGACAAAGATGTTGAACAAGACTGGTCCCAGGACTGATCCCTGAGGGACTCCGCTTGTCACTGGCCTCCACTTGGACATGGATCCATCAACAACCACTCTTTACTAGTGGTCCACCCATCAATCCCATGTTCCACCAGCTTGGAGATCAGATGTGGTGCAGGACAGTGTCAAAGGCTTTGCTCAGGTCCAGGTAAATGACATCAGTCACATGCCCCTCATCCATTAATGTTGTGACCTGTTCATAGAAGGCCACCAGGTTTGNAATCACACAGAATGTTAGAGGTTGGAAGGGACTTTGAAAGATCATCTAAGTCCAGCCCCCCTGCTGGAGCAGAGTCAGCCTACAGTCATGTCTCAAGATGTCCTACATGGGGCTTGAACCCACAACCCCAAGAATTCAGAGTCCCATGCTTTACCAACTGAGCCAACTAGGTGTTCCCTTTGACCTCCCTGGCTAGGACAATTCAAACTGTGCCTTGGCCTTTATAACTGGATCTCTAGCTGTTTGGGCAGCTTCCTTACATACCCACCATTCTAGCTGTCCTCTCTTCCACTCCTTGTAGAGTTTGTTTTTGTGTGACAGCGTGTCCAGGAGCTCCTTGTTCAGCCAAGCAGGCCTCGATCCTCCTAATGTCTCCATTGTCCTGACACCCACCCTTCAAATATTTATAGACATTAATGAGGTCACCCCTCAGTCTCCTCTTCTCCAAGCTGAAGAGACTCTGCTCCCTCAGCCTCTCCTCATAAGGGAGGTGCTCCACTTCTTTCATCATTCTCGTTGTGCTACGCTGGACTCCTGCCAGTAGCTCTACATCCGTCTTGAAATGAGGGGCCCATAACTGGACACAACGCTCCAGGTGTGGTCTCACTCACCAGTGCAGAGTAGAAGGGAAGAAGAAACTCTCTTCATCTGCTGAACACCTGTCTTCTGATCCACCCCAGGATGCTGTTGACCCTCTTGGCCACAAGAGCACATTGCTGGCTCATGGTCATCCTGCTGGACACCAGGACCTCCAGGTCCCTTTCTCCTACACTGCTCCTCCAACAGGTCAGTACCCAGCCTATACCAGTACCTGGGGTTGTTCTTGCCCAGATGCCAGACTCCACACTTGCCCTTGTTACACTTCATTACATTTCTCTCTGCCCAGCTCTCCAGCCTGTCCAGGTCTTGCTGAATGGGAACACAGTCTGCTGGAGTTTCAGCGACACCACCCAGTACTGTTTGCTTAAAGTAAATCTTGAGCTTTAGAAACCCAAGGTTATGTGAGATGATGGGTGTACTACTCGGTTTAAACACAGCTGAAGGAGCTGGAGTTGTTCAGCCTACAGAAGAGAAGGCTCTGGGGGGACCTGATAGTGGTCTTCCTGTCCTTGAGGTGGGCCTACAAAAAGACTGGAGAGGGACTGTTTATGAAGGTCTCTGGTGATAGGATGAGGGGCAATGGTTTCAAATTAGGAAAGAGAAGACTTGAATTTGCTTTTAGGGAGAAGTCCTTTATCAGGTGGGTGGTTCTACACTGGAACAGGTTGCCAAAGGAGTTAGTTGAGGCCCACTCTGTGGAGATATTCAAGGTGAGACTGGACAAGGCTCAGGCAGCCTGATCTAGTTTAGGATGTCCCTGCTCACTGCAGGGTGATTGGACTAGATAACTTTTGAAGTTTCCTTCTAACCTGGGCCATTCTATGATGCTATGATTCTTGACTTTAAGGATTTTTTTCATAAGACACTAAGTACAAAAATTATTCTAGGATCTGAAGTGTTTGAGACATTACATCACTGCTGAAA
The DNA here is from genome assembly GCA_013400115.1 of Rhinopomastus cyanomelas. NCBI lineage: Eukaryota > Metazoa > Chordata > Aves > Bucerotiformes > Rhinopomastidae > Rhinopomastus > Rhinopomastus cyanomelas. Next base: position 60,320 of record VXBP01010187.1, read on the forward strand.
AAAAGGTCTTTACCTTCATGGTTTTATCAAATAGAGTTTTGAGCATGTTCAGTTTTGGTCACCACAGTACAGGGAGGACATTGAGGTGCTGGAACGAGTCCAAAGATGGGCAACCAAGTTGGTGAAGAGGCTGGAGGACATGCCCTATGAGGAGAGGCTGAGGGAGCTGGGGTTGTTTAGTCTGGAGAAGAGAAGACTGAGAGGGGACCTTATTGCCCTCTACAACTACCTTAAAGGAGGTTGTAGCAAGGCTGGTGTTGGTCTCTTCTCTCCAATTAGTGATGACAGGATGAGGGGAAATGGCCTCAAGGTGCGTCAGGGGAGGTTTAGACTGGGTGTTAGAAAGAAATTCTTTACTGAGAGGGTGGTTAGGTACTGGAATGGATTGCCCAGGGAGTTGGTGATGTCACCAACCCTGGAGGTGTTTAAGGAACGAGTGGATGCGGCGCTTGGGGATCTGGTCTAGCGGTTAGACACTAGGAGAAAAGGTTGGACTTTATGACCCTGGAGGTCCTTTCCAGCCATGAGGATTCTATGATTCTATGATTCAAGGATAAGAGTCTTAGAAAAATGTAAGAGCTAAAAATAATTCCGAAATAGGGATTAATTTTTATCAATATACGATCTTCTCAATTATAACAGAGTAATATTTTTTTTAGTGGTAAATACTTTATGGTTGTGTTTTCTGTATGACAAAGCCTGTAACAATAATCTGAACCATTAGCAGCAGTTTAAGTGTTGAGATGAAATGTTGTTGCTATTTAAATCAAAGATATTTTGTTTTAAACAATTCTGTTTTCTTCACTTTTCTTAGACATTGTTTGATGAAGGCTGGCATCAAATTCGTCTCTTAGTAACAGAGGAATTTGTAACTTTATACATAGATGACCAAGAAATTGAAACCAAGCCATTACACCCCGTTTTGGGTATTTACATCAGTGGTGTAACCCAAATAGGAAAGTATTCTGGAAAGGAAGAAACTGTACAGGTAAGCACATCCTAAAGCCACACTGATTCAGGAAGTTCTAGCGTAGGTTAATGTTGCATTGGTGCCTTCTGTTTTTACACACTTACTCTTCTAGTTTACACTAAGTTGAAATTTAGTATATTAAGTTTTCATAGTTGGGAGGAAACAAATGGTTAGATAGAATCGGCACTAACGATACATCCTTTGTGCTCTGCTTAATTGGTCTCACTGGTTTCAACGGGCATTTCTTTTTGCTGAAACACAAATATGATGCAAAGTGGTTGCTAGAATTTGGGTAACAGTGTCTCCAAGCAGGGCATTCCACTGTGCTTGAGGCTTGCAAGTCATTTCCTTGTATCAGTGTACCAGTTATGCTGGTGAAAGATAGAAATAATAACATGCACAGAATCACAGAAAGCTGAAGGTTGGAAAGAACCTCAAAAGGTCAACTAGTTCAACCCAGAGCATGATCACCTACAGCAGATCCTATGTGTCTAGATGTGTCTAGACATGTTTTGAAAGTCTCCAGAGAAGAAGACTCCACAACCTCTCTGGGCAGCCTGTTCCAGTGCTCTGTCACCCCGACATTAAAAAAGTTTTTTCATATGTTAATGTGGAAAAACATAAGAAAACTTCATAGATGAAGCTTTTTTCTCCTCACTAGCTCTCACAAAAGTACAAGGTCTATCAACTCTGTTTCTGGCATGCTGCAAATTTGATTGTTTTGCTGTGCTGGACCCTCCAGGTAGCCTGCCATGTTCTCTGTTATGAGGAATGTTGAAGTCCTTTTGCCTTCAGCTGTTTGCAGACACTAAAAGTCTGGTTAAAACCTCAGGCTGTAGAGGTAAAGGCTGTGTAGACAAGTGGTAAAGATTACGTTGACAGGGATCCAGATGTTGGCTAAATAGAGTGTTTTCTTACCTTTACAGCAATGTGGCAAAGTGACATTACTAATTAGAGTAATATTAATCAAAACAATACTGTGAAATACCAAATTATACACATAGACATTATTTTAGTTCCTTTGAAAGCTAGGCTTTTTTTGTGCTCTAATTTCACGATTTTTACTTCTCCTATGAAAATATAATAATAATTTTCATGTCTTTATGTCTTTACTCAGTTACTCCAGAATTGTGGGTATTTGTCGCCAGGTATCAGTTCTATTGCTATCGTATTCTAGAAGTGTTCAAGGAAACTTGGATGATGCCTTGTGTGTGTGACTCAGTGTTTCTGGTGATAATGTATAGTACTGAAGTGCCCCTGTGTGAAAACTGCTGTTCATCACAGACCTTCCATAAGGCTTCAAGCCTTTATTGCAAGGAAAGCGGGGTTTTCAGAATTGTAATCAGTCATCTCATGCATTTTCTGTCAGTGCAGGATCATCCTCCTGTTGTAGCTTTGTACATTCTAGGATTAGAGGCTTGGTTGGTTGTTGCTGACACCTTTTTTGTCCTAAATCACTGCAAAAATAGGACTTCTATAGATTCCCAGTAACAGAAGTTTCTGAGTTAATGTTACTAGCAAGACATGTTGTCTACACTAAAAATGAAAACATTTTAGGAATGTTGAATTGTGTAAGATCCTCTTCTGATAGCAGATATATAAAAGAAGAATATCTACCTCAGGTTGTAATTTTATGTTTCCAGATAATTTCTGTAACCTAAATAATATATTTCCTTTCTCTAAGCCTGATGCATTCTGCAAAGCAAACTTTGCCAAGATACTTCTCTTTATACTACAATCATAGAGAACTATTTTAATGAATCTGCATGTTGCTTTTCAGTGAAAAGGTATTTTGACAGCCTTTAGATATAAATGAGTTGGAGTTGGATGCAAAGAGTGATACAAGCATCTTCTTCAGATATTCTTCATTCTCTTGGTGCTCCAGTTCTGTTGTCTTCTAGTGATATTTTGCAAGTGTTCTTGATTTAATTAGGATCTAGCTGAAATGCCCGTCAGCATTGCAACGATAAACTTGTGTATGTTCTTAAACTGGACATGTTTTGCATTCAAAACCAGATGTTAACTAGGCATAGTATTAACAGACTCAATTTTATGCATTTTCCTCCCCTGCTAATCCAATGTATAATTCAGTGATTTTAATGAAATTTAACAGGGCTGTTTTCTTTTTGCAGTCATGATAGTTCATGCTAGAAAAAGCGTTCTAATTTTTCTGGGGTCTATTAACAGAGCACAGAGACCGGCACATACCTTTGCTTACCTGGTGCCAATGTTTTTATTGGTTTCACCTTGCACAGAAAAACTCTAGAACAAATTATTTCAGGCATCAGAGAGATGCTTTCTCATGCTCCATCAAAATCTTTTCTCTAGCAGAGGCAGGCCAGCAGAGACACATGTTCTCAGGGCTCTTGAGGTAGAAAGGAAGATGCTGGATTTCCTTTTGCTGCTGTAACTTGTTTCCCAGTGATATTGGCAGCTACTGTAATTCATGCTGTGTGTGTTTGGATTTACTGCCAAGGTCTAGGGCAGTGAGTCCATTATTTGAGAAAATAAGATCTTGTATTGATTATTTTTTTCAATTAATTCTGGTGCAAAATGTTAAACTGGTTGCATTGCAAGTAGCCTGACTAAAAATGTTTCTACATCTTTAGTGGTTTTTAATCCCAGTGGGCATACAGTTTCCAGGTTTCTCTTGCCTTTTAATATTGATTTTTTGAGAAGTGGTGGATTATATAATTTAAGAAGAGTCTAGTTTAAACTGTAACACTCTGTCTGTGTTTTGAATTACAGTTTGATATACAAAAACTGCGAATCTACTGTGACCCAGAACAAAATAATCGAGAAACAGTCTGTGAGATTCCGGGATTTGTGAGTATGATAATGAAGTTTTGAGGACTACTTGGTGGTTTTTGCAAACCACTGTCTAAAGCCAACTCATGAATTCTTACTATAAGTAACAGTAGATCGATTCAACTGCTGCCCTTGCTACCTGTGTAATGTCAAGTGACCCAGAACAGAATTTGTCTTTCAACCTTATTTTGCATTAGGCTATTTTAAAAGTTATTTCACTTTAGATGTTTAATGGTGGAAATTTGATAGCTATCAAATTTAGTTATCTTCTTTTACTGATTAAGATTTTAAACATTACAAATGAATTACTAGCTTACAGAGCTTAAAAATGTCAGATATTGCTTCTTGCTACTTCTCAAGTTATTTGATCTCTGAAATTTTTATACAGACTCCACAAACTTTAGTTTTTAAGTTACCTTTTCCTGCCAGGGAAATCTAAAGTGTCTGTGTTAAATATCTGATTAACTGAAATGTTGCTGAGATTTCATGAGGTCTGTTACGGATCTGTAAGACACAAACTAAATCCTGTTCCATGAGACACAAATAAAATCCTGTTTTGGATTTTATGGTTTAAGTACGCAATTAGGAAGCTTGTGGGGATCCTTCAACCCTCTCTTTGCACTTACAGCTAATTTTGCAATGACATATAAAACATATGCAGACAGATTTGGAAACCTTGCATGACACAGCTGGGATCAGATTTTCAAAAGCATTCAACTCTCATCCGAAAACATAGTTGAGAGATTTTATATGTATTGTTTCCCAAAAGTCTTCTCAGTTGTGTCTTGTGTTCTCTGTGATTTGGCAAAAAGTCAAAGCAAGAAGTTTGATTTTTGCCAGTATATTTTCACTTGCTGTCATTCTAAGTTAATTATGGGCTTTACCCATGAAGTTCTGGACTCCTTAAGAAAACAAAAATGTTGGATACCTAAGGAGGATGATGTGATTTGTGGCTGCATTCCGTCAGTGTCATTGCGTCAGGGCTCCTGATTTAAGCAGGGAGCTTTATGTCTACATGCTGAATTAATCCCCTTTTGTGGAAACACCTAGTAATTTTAAGTTCCCCAGATCACCCCTAAAGGTTGAACATAGAGGAAGTTGTTGCCCACAGGTTATGAAGTCTGTGGTGACTACGTGCAGTGGCAAACTCCTGCACATAGTGGGAATGGTGGCTCTCAAACCATTAAGACAGATACTTTCACAAGCGCCGTGCTGAAATGCTTGGGGATGGATTGTTCTGTGGTGCAGATAACAAAAAGCTCAATTGATACCAGCATCTAGTGCAGTCACACAAGAAAGCAAGAAAAGCCCAGCTTGCTGCTGGTAGCTCCTGTTGCAAGACCCTTAAGTGAAATGGAGTGCCCCATCACACAATCATGGAACATTGGGGATTGGAAGGGACCTCAAAAGATCATCCAGTCCAATCCCCCCACCACAAAGCATCTGCACGTGTCTGAAAAAGTCTTGAATTTACAAATGAATGCTTGCTACAAATATTTCTGTGCTCTTAAACTGTGTTTTTTCTTATTTCAGAATGGAGAGGTAGGCTCAATCCTAAACTGCTCAAACTCATTTTAAGGTAGTATTTGACTTTATATAAAATTCTTACTATTCTAGGGAATCTACACTTTGTTTTGACAAGTGGACAGAATTTTGATGAGTTTAAAAGTGCTGCGTTTCTATTGAACTCCAACTGACAGAAAAATAAAAATCAGTTTTCTGAAGAAACCCGTATTTATTATAATAAAAGGCCTGGGGTTTTTTGTTGTTGTTTTTTTACCCAAATTCAATTGCTCTTATTTGCAGGAGTGGGTGTTGTTGCAAAGTGAATGGGGATATGCACAGTGAGGTACCTGTTACCTGCATTACGCTAATGGGAGCTTCCTGAGGGGAACTGGTTTGGAGGCTTAATGTGATAGCTTCCCTAACCATCCTTGTAACTCCACTTGGTACCACTGCAAAGGAAATGACTTGATCCTGAGACAGAATTCCTTTCAGAGAACAGTGAAAAAAACCTGCATTGTTTGAGACAAGACAAGCAAAACATTACAGAAAATGTTTGAGATAATAAAACTTGCTAGTTGTAAAAGAATTCATGGTGTCTAACCTCAGTATGTACATTTAGTAAAAATGCACCTAAGTTTTGTGTGCCTAACCTTGTGTAGGTGGATTTGATGTAATAGCTCTCCTCTTGCCTGCTTTGGTAAAACTCTGAGGTTTCATATGGTCTCAATGGTTAGAAGTAAGTACCTCAAATAAAAGGTTTGTAGAAGTCTGCCAAGGTCTAACATTTACCACTGTTTGTATTGGAAACATAGTTTGGGGGAGCTCACCTTATGCTGTTTGGTAAGATGCACCTTGGGGGCCAGGACATGTGCCTTCTAGGAGTTGGTAGAAGAACTTTTATTCTAGCAGCTTTGTATTTCAAACAGATGCCCAGGAGGTATGAGACAGGATTTCCATTCCTTTCACCTTGCTACATATGATAGCATGCCCGTCGGTTGTGGTGATTGTGCTGGACATAATAGTTGTTAGATTCTTCATACAAACTTGAGTTAAACAGTTGTATGTAATAATTGGTCACATTCCAAAAGATGAGCATCAGGTAATTTAGAGGAAGATTTTTGTGTATTTCCAGATGTAAAATTATCACACTTTATGACAAATATTTCTGAAAAAGCAAGTAGAGTTTCAAATGTCAGCCCAGTATTGGTACTTGATTTGTTTTTATTTATTTGTCTTCTGGGTAAAATGATTCGTTCATGAATGCAAAGTAGTTAGAGGGCAATAAGCAGAAATTCACAAGAGTGAAATCCAGGACCTATGCAGAAAATCAGCTTCATATAATGTTATAGTACATATGTTGAATGGTTTTGGCATGGGTATTGATGGCTGGTTTCACTCTTGGTAGTGCATGAATGGTCCCAGTGATGTAGGCTCGACACCAGCCCCCTGCATATGTGCTCCAGGAAAACAAGGACCTCCAGGCCCCAAAGTAAGTTTCTGTTCTTTCTTACTGAATGTACACAATTGGTTGTTTTTAGTTTTTCTTCAAATCTTATGTTGGCCAGTTGTAATCAGGCAGATTAAAAATGCAGGAGACAAGTTCTTCTAGTTCAGGTTAGCATCTGTAAGGCCAGGTTTTGGTGCCACTCAGTGCCGCTGTCCATTTTGCCTGCAAAGTTGTTAAACATCACCAGACCCAAAACAGACTCTTGAGGATCACCACTTATATCTGACCTCCACTTGGAAATTGAGCCTTTGATCACAACTCTTTGAGTGTGACCATCCAGCCAATTCCTTATCCATCGAGTGGGCCATCTGTCAAATCCATGCCTCGCGCAAGGACAGTGCAGGACAGTGTCAAATGCCCGGCACAAGTCCAGTTAGATGACATCAGTTGCTCCTTATCGGCTAACACCGTAACCCTGTCATAGCAGGTCACCAGGTCTGTCAGGTATGATCTGCCTTTAATCAGGCTTTAGTACCCTTAGTGCATACTGGGAGAGTTCCAGCTTAGATCTTCCAGTGCCCTTCATTCAATGTTGGTGAAGGATTAAAACAAAGACAAGACTTGTATTTCAAATGTCCGATGTGGCCATCTCAGATCTCTAGTAATTTGCTGTACTAACTGCTAAGCAGTGCTTCCAAAGTTACTTACTTGCCTTGTAAGGGTAGACTAGAAAACCCCAAAGCACTTGTCTTTCATCAAACAGATAATTTAAAAAACAAAAAGAAGGGGTTAACAGTCTGCTGTATCTACCTCAAGTCAAAGGGCTTTCTGGTACAATGTTAAGAGTTTCTAATCATGCAAGTGGAATCCACAAGATGGAGAGAACACTATGAGTTCACATAATAGATTTTTTGGTGGTGTTTTGCCTTTTTTTTTTATTTTTAGTGCATTAGAGAAATAAAAGAGAGAGAATAAAGTATTTACCATTTCAAAAAATTGAAAGCCATATCCTCTAGAGTCTGTAGGAGTGTGAAATGTCAGTATTAGGGAGATTTTTACAGTTATATTTCTATCTGTGCTTCATGTGCAATCTTTCAGCGGCGTTGCAGTGTATTTGTTTGGAGGTAACTGAATAAAGAGGTGACAAATGGTGCCTAACAAGACTGCAAAAAGAGAGGAAAGGGAGCCAATTTACAGCTGTATAGGTGACTTTAGTTACAGGAAAAGAAAACAAAGCAGTTAGGTCTCGGTGAGATCTTGGATAGAATGTGCCAGACATGCTTAGGGATAGCTTAGGGAAAATGAAAAAAGAGTTATTAACTCTATTAACTGTATACAGAAAGAAGAAAAAGTTACTCAAGTTAGTGCACACAAACTAGAAACTGTGTCACAAATGCCATCACATATTCTGAGAAAAAAAATACAACAGGAGATCACTATCATATCAGTCCTTGGGTTTTTTGCATTAGAGACTTGGGGAAAGAACATGTCAGTCAAGCAGAGAGGGGTACAACCACCCTCTCTTCTATTCATTCATAGAGACCCTCCAGGCCACTATTTTTTGTTGCCTTCTCTCGTCTGCAGACGCCGGACCCTTGGCCGTCCAGACCAGCGAACTTTTCAATTCTTTGGCGTAGCTTCTCCAGCAAAATGCTGATCGCACAGGCCTGATTCCTCAGCACCTGGAACTGCATTCCTCAATGCAGCAGACGTGCTTTCAAAAAGAACCCAGTCTCTCTCTTCCTTGCCCAAGGTCTAAGGGCTCTCAAGTCCTTCTGCTTCCTTCAGAACAGATGGTTCAGCTAAGCATGAAGGAATTCTCAGATGCCTCTCCCAAGGCTCCTTCTTTTCCCCAATACTCAGGCATCCCCAGTTTTTCCTCAGTGACAGAACTGAAAAAGTCTCTCTTCCTGCTGATCAGTGGCTCAAAGATGGTGGTGACCAGCCACGTGGCGAGCTCAAGATGGTTACTGACCGCACGTCCAGCATCAGCAGGGGCCTCCCCCATGCAAAAAAATGTGGCCAAGAGAGATTCTTTCCCCTCTTGTCACTCTGTCTCCTCCCGCCCTTAGGCTCACTATGGGTCGCTGGACATTGCCCTGTGGTGGGGGGAAGATTGGTGCTAAGTTCTTGCTTCTCTGGTCTCTGGTGCCAGCTCAGAGCTGGGCTGAGCTGGAGCCAGGACTGGGTCAGAGCCAGGGACGACCTGGGGCCTGTTCTTTCGGGTTGCCTACCCAAGGCAGAAGGGGGGTTCAGGATGGCGGAGCCACTCCCCGCCACTGTGTCCGATGGGGGGAGTGGGACCACAGCAAGCCGCCAAATCCCTTTTGTCCTGTCTTCCCTCCCCCTGCCTGGAAGTGGAGGGTGCAGGGCAGAGGCGGAGCTCTGTGCCGATGTGCTGGGGCAAAGACCACAGCGAAAGAGGCAAGGGTGGATCATCACCCCTCTTTTATAATGTGCCGTAGTCCACCCCTCTCCCAGTACAGGTCAATTGTGGGGAGTGGGTCCTCTCAAAGCAAAATACACCTTTTTCTTCATGAAAACACAAATCTATCGATTTGAAAATTATGGTAATTTTCAAAATGCAACAAGAGGCATTGTATGTCTTCTCCCATTGCATTCAGAATCACATTTCTATTATTTATAGATGAAAACATGTGTTTTCAGTCATGCTGAAAGCTGGTTTCGTATTTCCTTCCTAATGTCCTCCCTATTTACAACAGCTCTCCAGCCATGATTGCGTCCAGGTCTGTTGATGGTTCAGGCTGAAGAAAATGGTACCTTCTCAATGCTTCTATAGAAGTAGAATGTTTTTACAGATCACATCTTTCTAGATTTTGCTGGACCCAAATCAAGTTCATTTATGTATTAGAGAACTTTAATAGTCTAGGAGGGAGAGCATGTTGATAGGAAATGTAAGTTCCTGCTTTCTCACCATAAGCATGAACCCTCGAGAACTGACTTCTTTTCCTGTAAATATGGTCACAGCAGAGGTTATCAAAACAATTGCAAAGACCTTATAAGAAGTGGTTTGAAAGAATATCTGTTGTAGAGAGCAGTAAGTGTGTGTAGTGAAGTTTAGTACTTAGCAGTTCTTAATCCTCGTTCCGGCCTTTCCAATGTTTTTACTTGAAGAATGAGTCAGCCAAGGCATGTGACTTTTTCTTTAGAGTAGAACTGCTACATTAATGAGGTTTAACAAAGATTTTTCATTGATTTGATGAAAAGCATTTTTATTTCTGTTGATTAAGAGGTTAACCTTGTAAGCACTTAAGATGGTGGGCCAAACTTGGGTAAGTGAGCCCTTGCTCAGTTGCAGCATGGGTTCTTCATCAGAAGTTAAAGAGAATTTCCTCAGAGAGGGTCTTACAAGATCAGTTATTTTGGAATTTTTGAATTCTTGTGTACTAGGAATAACTCCTTGATGGCAAGTGTCTGTACTTGGAGACAGCATTTTGTGGAACGTGAAGGGTTAAGGTTACTTGGTGTCAATTTTAAAGTGCTCATTCACATCTTCTGTGTGTTAACACCTTACATCTCCATAGGGTGACCCTGGACAGCCTGGGAATCATGGTTATCCTGGTCAGCCTGGTCCTGATGGTAAGCCTGTGAGTACTAAATACTTAGTCATATATTGCAAATGCAGAGGGGAAAACATGTACTGGTGGTAGCAGATGTCAGATTTCCATGATTGCCCAGCCATTCTTTGAAACTCTTAATAATCATTTATGTGCAATTCTGTGCATTTGTTAATCCTAGTGTTTTTGTTTTAAACTAAAATATTGTAAATATGATGTAAATATTCCAAGTTTGACTTAGGCACTGCTGTAAAGCAGAAAGCAGGCTATGAGTGCTACTGTTGGCCTCTGCATCAGTCAGTTATCACCTTCTGACCTTCAATCTTTCCTGCTTATGAATTATTACATTAGAAAGCGCTTTGGGCAGCTAAAATCCTGTCTATTTGTTTTAGGGATTGCTTCTTGTGTTGAAGCTTGGATAATTTAATTTCTTTTTAAACTGCCTGAGGTATCCATCAAAATATGTACATAACATATCTGGTGTTAGAAATTAAGATATTTTGCAGTTCTAAGCACAATGTTGTAAAATACCTTTTTAAGATTATGTTTCATTAGTATGGATAGTAAAGACTGGAAGAAAGTAGATGAATAACACGTCCCTAAAATGAAATTGACAGATTTCATAATGGCTTGTCAGATCTCAATGGTTAGTCATTTTTATGGTAATAAAAACAAATACACATAAATTCTATGGTTAAGTCCTTAGGTTGTAGTCTTAATTTGAAATCTGCCAGAAGCAGAAGAAAAAGGAAGCATCGTGTCTTGAAATCCACAGAAAATACCATTAGAGATGAATCCCAAATACTTTTGAGACCATGTCCCAAAATGTGAGAAAATAGAAGCAGATGAGTGCAGAGAGAACAAAATAGTCTATGAAGGAAATACTGGATTATGGACTAGGAATAGTCTGTGGGGTTGATTGAGACTTGACAGGGTCATTAAGTTATTTGGGGCCATTTTGATCCACACAAACTAAAGAAACTTTCAGAGAAGGACAACAAAGGGCTGGATTGGACCTTTCAACTGCATTCTTATAGTCATTTTTCTGTCCTGTGGGAAAAAGGTCATGAGGATATTTTGTCTAATTTCAAACTAATCCCAAGTCTGCCCTTCATTATCAATTTTAGTACCTCTAGCATGTCATTCCTACTAAAGAGGCACTACCCACCAACTTAACTACTTCATAAAAACACCCAATTGTCCTTTTTTTATTACAAATTTGGAAACAGTGAGGTTGATACTTAGTTGGAACTGTGCATGCTGGAAGAGTAATAAATGTTAAAATCTACAAAGAGAAAACACCATGCTATACATTATAAAACGTTCACATTTTCCCTACTTTGTTGCTTAGTTATGTGTCGGCATTTTCTTAGGGACAATGGTTGGTTCATTTATCTGTGGTGATTCCTTTTGGGAGCAGAGTCGGTTTGATAGGACAAAACCAGACACTGAAAACAATAAATGCAGCTGTTTCTACAAACGGAAAATTCCTCTGATTTAAAATTCAGGATTTGATATATTGAAATCCGGCCATCCATCCTACTTTTTTTTTCTGTGATATAAAATGTTTTAATACTTCTGCTTTTGTTTTAAACAGCTTTTGCTTTCTGTTATTTTCAAAGTTTTTTGGAACTAGGAATAAACAATCTGAACTGAAATTGTGACCGCTATGAAATAATTATCTTTTGGTTCCCGACAAAAAACCAAAATTTGAAATAGGAATAGTGGGAATCTGATCTGGGAAAGTATGATCAAATGAGACTATCTTTTCAGTAGTAATTCATAGTGCTTAAGCTCCTGATGAGCAGTCCTGTTCTCCTATACGAGGGCTCTTCAAACCCTGGCCTGAGGGCTGGATATGGCCCCCCAGGGTCTCTAATGCATAGGAATTCGTTCATTGTTTTCCAAACTATAGCCCAGCCCCGACAGTGTCTGAGGGACAGTGAACCGGCCCCCTGTTTAAAAAGTTTGAGGACCCCTGGACTATACAGACTTGGAGCTGTGTCAGAGAAAGTGGCCATCACGGTTTGACCATGCCAGTCACTAGAAGTGGACGTGCGGTATGGATAAGCATATCAGAAATGTGCTTGATCCTAGTATTTTGAAAAATAAAGTGGTATTGTGTAAGTGCTCATGAATGGACTGGATATTTGTAAGGATATTGTGGAAGTTTATCCAGAATGGACTGGATAATTGTAAGGAGCTAGCAGCTTCCATTCTCCTTTTAAAAATTAGATTAAGACTTTATTGCTGACGTGTCCAGTACTGAAACAGTTTGTTATAAACTTTGTGTGCTTTTATTAACATATGTCCACTTCACTGCTATAAACCTTTCTATAAGCACTGAAATTTGTAACTGTGAATCATGAAGGAGAAACAAATTGATCCTGTAATCTGGAAGTTACAGGGTTTTTCCTGTGAGTGAATCAGAAAGTGCAAAGATGGGGATTCTCTGGACATCAAAAGGATTAACAAAAGAAACTCAGGCAATTAGAAGAGAATCAAAAAGCTCTGTTAAAGGAGAAATTTTACCATTTGCTGAGTTGAAGTTAACATGCTACTTGAAGTGCTTACAGTCAAATCAGTTAATTGCTATAGCTTTATGCATTTTTATTAACTGTTTTCCAAGTACATGCTGTAGTTTTTTGCACTTCTTCTATGTAGGGACATAACTGTAATTTGCGTCTCTGGCCGATACATTATTGTTCCTAACAGCAGACTGTTGAGTTTTTTCCAGGCTAGCTTTTAGCCATGAACCGTAGGAGACCCTTTAGAAACCCTGTGCAGGAAAACAGATCCCTCTCTTCTGTTTCACTTGTTTATTTGCTAATTCAATTTGTGGGTTTTCTGTGCTGTCAGTGACTTTTCTTGTTTGAGATAACTTTGCTCATATGATTTTTTTTTAGCTGCATCCCCCAGGGAACTCTTTAAAGCAAGCTCTTAATTCAGATGCCACAGTAGCCTTACAAGTAGTTATGCAGTCAATGTTGTTTAATCAAATGAATTTGTTTTAAAAGAACTTTTCTGGAAAGTCAGTGTTTTCTGCTCCCAAACACATTTTTATATTCTTCTCTAAAATTGTTCCAGTTTGCCTATCTGGTATTCATTTTCTTGGAACAGTATAACTGGTCAATAAAATGCTTCCTGCCCTGAGAAAGGGGTTTAGGCATGCATTTATATTACTATATGTAACTGATTTTTAAAATAAAACATTAAAAAAAAATATTTGAGTTTATTGTTTCTGGGCTGGCTGGATTGTTTAGTCCAGAAAAAGTCAAAACTATTCCCATGAGTATCTTCAATCCTACCGGAAAGTAATTGTTCATATGGTGTTACCCAGTAAAATGGCTTCCTGTAACGTTTGGGGAAGTGAACATAAACAGGACTCATTTCAATCATGCCTTAACTGGTTTTTCAATAGCTTTCTTTGTAGGTTCATTGTCTTTTTCATTCAATAGCAACCTCTGTTTGTTTTCCATATTTCAATGCACGCGCAAAAGACTGTTGTGGGTTGAGGCTGTACTCCCTACTAGTCTGTCTCCACACCTCTTCAAAAGGGGAAGAGAAAGGGAATGAGGGAGAAAGACTGGAAATCTAAACCCAGCTTTAATTAAAACAGAAATATGAAATATATACAAAACCAATACTGAAATTGACCCCTCCTGCTGGCAATTACATCACCATCACCACTGATGCAGATGCTGGGAAGTCCCAGACTGAACCCAGCAGAGAGGAACTAAATGCGGGAGCTGGATTTAGGACTGCACAGATTTGTGTCAGAGGAGAACGGACGGATTCCTCCTGACACCAGCCAAAGAGGGCAGAGCAAGACCAGAGTGCTGATGCTCGTGGTCTCTCAGATTTATATCCCATATGATAGATATGGGATGGAACGCCTTGTTCCTCAGTGTAGGTGCACTTTTCCCTGTAGGTGTGGCCTCTCATTTACCTGTGCTCCCAGCACACACACAGGTTTTAGCAGTGACCTTGATCTCTATAGAAGCAAGAGCCTTTCCACACTTGATGGTAACTGTGACCATCCAGTGCTATCACTTGTAGAAGCAACCACTGTCTCTACAAAGATGCCCTTAATTTCAGAAAACGCAGTGAGTTAGAAGAGATTGAGCTAAAAAGTAAAATCCCTCAACAGAATTGGTTCTGTTCTGACTTAAACCAGGGCAAAAATTGAATTGAAAGAACTGGAGAAAAGCACAGAAGTGGGACACGTAAGAAGGAATTAAAAGACTTTGTTTTTCAATCGTAAATGTCATTTGGGATCCAAAATGATTAAAACTTCAGGAGAAATAGCATTGGCAAATAAGCACAAGGATAAAAATAGCATTTGGATCTCAACTGGAACTCAACTGAATGGGCATTATTCACCAGGGAGAAGCCACTGGAGTGATTGCTGGCCTGGGGAATGCTCAGCAAGTGGTCTGTGCAGTCACAGAGCTGTTTTTTTTACTCTAAAGGGTACTTTATGTGCACTGGGGTAAATCAAGTTAAGGGGAAAAATAAATGAGCAGAGTCTCTGTGCAGTGATCTCTTGAGGTGATATGTTATAGGTCTGCTGAGAGAAAACCAAGCATACACTTAGTGGCTGATTTTGAACTTTGGACTGTGTTGCTGTCTGGACAATTCTCCAGTGTTTCATCTTGCTTCATTCAGGAAATTTTGCCTCACCTTTACAGCCCTCACACGCAACAAGCGGATTAAAAACAGTCTGGTGAGACTCACTTTATCAAAAGCCTCATGTAATTAATTCCTGATTATTCCAAGAATTATTTTACAGAAAGTATGAAACATTACTGCAGTGGACTACCCAGGGTTTCAGAATAGTCAGTGACAAACCCTAGTGAAATGGCAACGGCTGGCTCTTTCAGCAGTGACTTTGGAGTAAAAATGTGTCGTAATTTCATATCTACATAGGAGTACCTGTGCTTTTGTATGATTTGCCTGGAGATCTAAGTTGATATAAACTCTGCAGCTACTTTTCTCAGGAAATTTTCAGAGACATGGTTGATAGTTGTGCTGTAAAATGATGCCTTTGGTTCCAGACAAAAGCATGTTCCTCAGTAACACTATGACCTTGTTATTCTTGGAAGACGCGTGTTTGTTCTGTTCCGACTAACACGGTCATGTAATGGCTTCACTCTTTTGAAATCAGAGTGGTGCTTGATGTTGTTCCATACAGCTCTGCATTTCAGACCAAGGACCATATGACTATCTTCAGCAATAGTGAAGGCAGATGATAAAGATGAACATATAAACAGTGAAGAGAAATTTATATTCCCTTGATACATCATCCTACCTCACAGAAGTTTTGAAGCTTGGGAATGTTTTAACCTTTCATTTAATAATCTTGATGGATAGATTTTTTTCTTCTGTGGTATATATCTGGTGTAGTGGGAGGTGTCCCTGCCCATGGCAGGGAGGTTGGAACTAGATGATCTTTAAGGTCCCTTCCAACCCAACCCATTCAATGATTTGAGTGCAGACCATCATGTTCTGGTATAATATTCTAGCAGCTCTTAGCTAGCAGATGATGGAGTAGCCAATGGAAGTAAGTCTATTCAAGTGGAGAAAGACTTAAACAGGCCAAAACAAACCAAAGCAACAAAAGGCAACAGACCAGGCAATGAAAATTCTTTTCTGGACTTCTCCCATAATATTATTCATCATCACAATTTTTTCTTATTACAAGTCGCCCCACAAATATATGCTACAGGAAAAAAGCTGCATTTAATTACCTTTTAGATCCATCATCATTCTTTGTAATTCATCTCCATCCTTTGATATACATAGACCGAGATGCTTCACTGCAAAGACAGTTCTGGTAGTCTGTGGCAACTAATACCACAAGATGCCCTACAGGGCCATGCTGTTTAATAGAGGAAGGAGAGAGGAGGGGACACTTGTTCTAAGCTCCTGAGTTACCACTGCTTAACAAAGTCACAGGTAAATGAGTAAGACACAGGCTCCACACAGACCTGCTGGAGATAAGCACCTCACTGATCCACCTGTCCAAAGAGTCAGGAAGAAGAGAAGCAGTAGGCAGATGAGTTGGATGTGGGATAGGAAAAATGCTACCTGAAAAAAAGAGGATGAAGGACCTGAGGCAAGCCCATTAGGCAATAAACAACTTCTCAGAGAAAGGTTAAATCACTTCATTTAAATACAGCGAGTACTTTCTAACATTTCTGTTTCCTCGCAGGGTTTTAGAGACTGATATTGCCAGTAAGGAGGAAGGTCATGGCGTGACCGTAAATTTGAGTGTAGGTGTGGATACATCTGAATAGGTATAGTCATTTCTGTCCTTGAGGATGTAATGTAACTTAAGAAAAGAGCTTGAAAACCTCTCTTCTAATATTCTAGATAACTGCACTTTAAATATACTACAGATTTTCCAGAAGTCACTTCCTCAAGAGGTTCACAGGCTTCTCAGAATATTTTCTTAACACTAAGTTAAATTTTTCTTCTGGGGCTGAATTCCATTAGGCTTACTTACATCACCCTAAATAGTTCTGTTTACTTCATGTTTACAGTCCTTAAATAACTTTAGACCATTACTGTTGATTCTTGCTTTTTCCTATTCAAATGGAACTTGTTTATTTATTCCCTTTCCAAAGTAGTCCTGTTGGTATGTCTTTGTCATTTATGTTGTTCAGTGACTCCAAGAGCTTTGCTGTGAGGAAGGGTTCAGTTGATGTTACCTTATCAGTACATCTCCTGTTTTTATTGGTATTTTTATTTTATATTTGTCTATGTGATACACTATGATTGCTGTCTGAACTTTCACTTCTAGGCATGCAGGTGCATTGAAGATATGCTTCTTGAGGTTCACTCTGCTTTTGCACCTCAAAGTTCTTTGACATTAATGCTTGTCAAATGTTTTTCTTGCCCAATTTATTTTCTTTACAAATAATACAACTTTCATTTTCCAACAAGGCTCTTAATTTTCTGGCACTGACAGTACTGCCAAGGTGTCTGTATCCTTTATGTAAAATCTTTGGCTTAAGTATTCAGTTCAACTTTTTCCCTTACAATGACTTGTAGTTTATTGCCATGTTCTTTAATTCCAAAGTTAAACTTTAGCTGTGATTTTCAATTTAATACTCACCCATCTGGTACAAAACTAAGCATCTCAGCATCTTCCAGTTTATCACTTTGCCTTTACAGATTTTCAGGCACCACAAGTTTATCAGAACTGTTCCTGCCCACAACATACTGTAATAATTCTGACTACACTGGTGTTAAATAGTGACATGTACTTAAAATATATTCAAAGATTTCATTAAATACTAATGAAAATATGGATTTAGTGTAAAGACAGTAAGTGGAATTCAGTTTAACACTCCTACATTAAGTGTATTTATAGGTGTACAAAGACACTGGGTATCTAAATTCCCAGATGAGTCAGCAGGTCACTAGTGTGTCCCAAGAGGTGTGGATGGGATTCTTGTGCTTAATGTATTTTGTCTTGCCCAAGCTGCTACTCCAAAAGGATAATGCCTCCCAAATATTTTGTGCTATTATTCAGTTCAGTCAGGAAATTGTTTTTCTGTGCTTCCTCCCATACTCGGTTAAAAGGAGAAGGATGGGAAACTGTGTTTCAGAGATCTAAAATGTGAAATTCTGGATATAGATAGAATTTTATCTTATGGGAAATCAATTGAACTTCTTGCTTTTTTCACTTTTTTCGAAGAAGAAATAAAAGGATAAACTTCTAAAGGCATTTTTTGACCTGGTGAGTTGTCTCATCTACCCAGAGGGCCTACAAGGAATCTGGGAATGCTGTACCGTTTGCATTTAAAGTTCATTTTGCTAGAGCTGCTGTGAGGACTGCAAGTGAAATACTTGAGAAAGGATCCAGGTACAACAGAGACCTACACTAAACGTTACCAGCTGGCTCATCGGGTATCTGCTCAGCTGTCTTCTGTGTAGAGGGCACAGCGAGTGCTCTCTTGTGTCTGCCTAGCGCGTCACTTTAGCTCTGTTTATTATTCCCAGGAAGCTCTGACTGATGGAAAGAAACAGCCTTTCTTGTAGTTAAGCTGTTCTATTAGCTCTTGATTGGCTTGTGTGCAAATTCTTCCATAAATTGGTGTGCTAAGTTGTTAAGACCAAAACTCATTTGGAAATAGGATTATTAGTTCATTCAGTTCAAAGCAAGATACAAATCTGGGTATTTGAAGTTGGTTGGTGGAGCAGAATATCACATTTAGTTTGGGCTGCCTTTGAAAGATCTGAGCCAAAGAGCCTCAGAGTTTTATAGGACAATTTATTGTTTCTTATTCACTATAATGTACTCCATTTTGTCATGGGAATGTCATGTTTTTAACGTAGCTAGGTAAAATTCCTATCTCTCAGCTAGTTACCTGTGTTGCAGGATTCTTCTAAAGCAGGTATTAATTATGCATAAAGTTTGGCTGTCTTTGTTGTACTTATTGAACCCAGTTTTGGGTTCCACAAAGGCTGTCTTGTTCTGCCAATGCTGATTTCTAGTAAAGCATTCCTGACATTCTCTTTTCAACTCATGAATTATTTAGTATTTCTTTCCCTAGTCCTCCCAGGCATTCCAATGATTTGCACTAGCCTGTTATATACCTTCAAGTTAAGCACTTAGTATAAAGAATGGAATTTGTATTATTTAGAGATATCACAAAACTAGCTGCATAATGTATTGGATCATGCCTTGTTTGTTAAAGCTCAGTCCTCTAACTGCCAAGAAACCTTTACAAGTCCTGGAATTTTACAGCTATTTTTGTTGAGAGAGAGAGGGAAAAAAAACTGTCTACACATGTGGGTTAACTTGTTCTTTCTCTTTTTTTTTCTTTCTCAATTGGGATTAAAACAATATGTTCGTTGCATTCTCATGTCACAATCCTAAAGTGACAGATGCCTGGAGGCTGCAAACCTCAGATGCAGAGAAGAAGGCTTCTGAAAGCTGAATTCTGAATCTCTGAATACAATCTGAAATGTATGATTGTGATAATAGTTTCTAAAAGCTGTAACCTGACATGACAGGGTGGTGACGACTATTCTCTAGCAACCAGGGGATTGGGTTTTCCTTAAGTAGGTATTTGGAATTTTTTGAATGTAACTTACATTCAAAAGTCACAAGTCTTTGATTCTTTTTCCTTAGGGATATCAAGGATCAGCAGGAACTCCAGGTATCCCAGGAACTCCAGGAGTTCAAGTAAGTTTCTATTTGCATTTTAGGATTTGGAAATCTGAGAAAAATCCTGCTCTTCCAATATCCATTATTTGCCATTGAGAGTTCAGTTGTGGAGAATGAAAAGAACTCAAAGGATGGCATCGAATCAGGGGCCATCCTTGGGTGAATGACTTTGGGACTCACATGGCTTTAGCATTTATAGTCAAAGTGACAGCTGTACTGAAAATCTGATCCATTGCTAGCTAGGAGCAGGACTTAGTTGGGATTTAGCTATTTCCATCCTGATCCAGAAGCCAAACAGTAGCTCCTTCCATTTTTCTGTGAATCAGTAAAAATGGTCTGAACCCCTGTCGTGGTGATTGGTTACCTACTGTTCACATGGCTCAGAGAGGGTTTCAGATAAAGCCCAAACAGATGGAGAAGATCTCTTTCTTTCCTTGTTGATTAGTAACCTTTACTGGGACAGTTATTGAAATCCAGTGTTGTATTTTACCAGTCTGGCTGGATGGCCCAGGAATTAATAATTTGTTGAATTAAATATCTGAGAGTGTGCTGAGGCCAAGAGTGAGCCAGGAACATGTCATATACGAAGGTTTTCTGGTGGACATTTGAAAGAAAGGGCTATCTCTGGACTTGTACAGGTAGGGTGACAGCCTTTGTTCCTGGGGTGCTCCTTGGTTAGAGCAAAGAATTGTGTTGCCCGGCCATGGGTCATACCAGTGTGCCATGTGCTGGGGACATTTCAGGCTTTATTCTGCAAAATGCTGGGATCAGTCAGCCGACACATCAGTCCCCAAGTCCTGCTGTGTTACATTTCTGAGCCTCATGCTGTATCAGATCCCTTTAGTATTTTAACTAGCTTTCCTTTGCTGTCATTTTAGGGACCACGTGGCTTACCGGGTGTCAAGGGAGAGCCGGGGAAGGATGGGGCCAAGGTAAAAAAACCCCAAAACAACAAAGGAGAAATAGAAAAAAATATTCTACTCTTATAATTTCTCATATTGGTTTTATATTTAGTAGTAGCATTTTCACATGAGGCTTGTGTGAGAATTGCTTACTAAAAAGGTAATAATGAATAAGAATGCTAAAAGTAGAATGTGTTCATCCTTCAGATTGGTTTCTTTCTATCTCTTCTCACCTCTTTTCTCTTGAAGATAAGCTATGTAACAATTTATCAGAAAATACTGACTAATTGAAAAGAAAGCTTTTTGTGGAAAAATTCCAGCTGAAATATGGGCAGTAGCTTGGTGCTGCAGGTAGATCACTAAATGTATATATAACTCTCTTCTGGTAATCAGGATAGACTTGAATCTGGATCTCCTGATTCAGATTCAACATACTGATGAAGCTATCCACGGGCTGTTGGCAGGTCTCACAGATGTAAACATCTGTGTTCACCTTTCCGTCACAGTCTTGCTCTGTATTTAAAAATGCTTTAAGTTCATTATGATAAAAATGTATTTTGGGTTTGGTTTATTAAAACTGCAAACTCTTTTTTTGGTAAAAGTGACTCTTGTTTTACAAGCATATTTACTGTAGGATTTTCTTCTTTTAACGTTCCTGATGTTAATCCTTAAGTTCATCACTGTTCAGCAAATGCAGAATTAGAGCTGAAAAAAACGCTTATGTGTCCTGTGCTGCTTCTTAGGCATCTTAATCTGGTTGATCTTAGATGCTAAGCTAATTGATCAGACAGTACTGGGCCGCATGAAAGAAGAAAGAAACTGGTGATGAAAAGCTCTGTTCTCCCGACAGTGCTGTCGTCTGACAGAATGTTTCCTAGATTTCAGTCCAGGCTTGTTTAAAGTGTGCCAAGAGTTAGGGCTTCCACCACTGGTTTAGAAGGCTTCTTTCATTGTAAAATAGATCTTGCCACTAATTCTTTTCCTTGTGAATCAGATAAAATGTTTATCTCTTACTTTCATCCCATTACTCATAAAATCTCTATAGCAACTAATTCGAAACTGTTTCCGTTGCCAAGTGTTTTAGTTTGTTCAGTAACTGAATCAGCACTTCTGAGCAGAAATCGACGCTACACTCATTCTCTTTAAGAAGCCATGGATGCATGAAGTGTTTCTTTTATAAGCTTTGCTGAATTTCAAAGCTCCATTCATTGCTTTCAGTAATTCATTGTTTTCAGTAATTATTTGTTGAGAGATGTTTTTATAGCATTAACCCACAAACTGTCATTTCTGTGCTTGTGTTCCTGTCTTCTGTGAATACATGACAGACCTCTACAAACCTGCTTAGGGAAGGATGGTTTGATGAGTACCACTGAGATGTGTGTTCGTTTACCCTTCTTACGACTTGAAATATTGTGCAAAATACCATCCAGAGCATGACTGACTTCTTCCTTTGATGGAGATACCTTGAACATAGTGAAATATATTGGTCAATATCAAGTTAGATATTGACAGAGAGATAGCACTGTGATTTAAAATGTTCTTTAATCTGCCGATGGTGGATCTCTGGAGCAGGCTGCCTAGAGAGGTGATAGAGGCCCCATCCCTGCAGACACTCGAGGACAGGCTGAATGGGCCTCTGAGCAATCTGTTCCAGTTGGAGAGGTCCTTGCTTGTAGTAGAGGACTTGGACTAGTTGACCTTTGGAGGTCCTTTCCAACCCTGTGATTCTATGATTCTAAAAATGATATAGTGATTGGCTCTGTGTCCTGGGTATAGTGGATCCTGTCTGCTGAACTAAGCTTGGGTTGATTGCTTCAAGGAAGTTACAATTTCACCTTTTGTTGTCATTGCTCAAGAGAGAATGCAGACAAGTTCTCAGGTAAGTATGTTCAGTACCAATAGCAACACTTTTTGAATTCCTGATACCTGATCCCTGTGAGAACAATAAAAATAACAACTGTTTTTTTAAAAAAAATTCCTTTTCCATTGCCAACTGTGTTTCCTGGAGTGGATTTGTTCTTCCACTAAAGTGCCAAAGATTTTTTAGCAGTTTATCCAGATTTCATTTTGTTAATTTTTTAGGAGAACGTACTTGTTTTTTATGAAAAATACAAAAATCCCAGATTTAGGGATTTTCTTATTTTTCAGGAATTAGGATTGGAAGGTCAAATTACCACAGGTCCTACAGAGACTTTGAAGGCTCTTCTCAAAACTGTTTTCCTACTTGTCAAAGCTAAACGTGGGTTTTTTGAATCAGCATAAATCTTATTACAGAACATTACAGAATTATTGGCAGATTAGAGTAAAATTTATCTTAAAAAATTTAGTAGGTTTTTTTCCTTTAATGTACTGAATCTGGTTTAAAGAACACGAAGGTCTCATCAGTCAGCATACCAGGGTTATCTAGCTGAGATGATGAATCGTAGAATCGTAGAATCATCAGGGATTGGAAGGGACCTCAAAAGATCATCTAGTCCAATCCCCCTGCCACAGCAGGATCACCCAGACCAAGTCACACAGGAACTCATCCAGGCAGGTTTTAAATGTCTCCAGTGAAGGAGACTCCACAACCACCCTGGGCAGCCTGTTCCAGTGCTCTGTCACCCTCACTGGGAAGAAGTTCCTTCTCAGGTTGATGTGGAACCTTCTATATTCCAGCTTACAACCATTGCCCCTTGTTCTATCACTATATGACACTGAGAATAGCCCAGAAATCTAATATATTTCCCTTATGGGTTGATCACTGAGAATATGAATGCTATTGGAATATATTACCAGTATTTTAGATATAAGGATTGAAAATATATTTGTGTTTTTAGGGTGACCGTGGACTACCTGGTTTTCCTGGATTACACGGGATGCCAGCACCTAAGGTTGAAATTAAGTGTTTCTTGTTATAATATTCATGTATTCCATAGAATGGCATCTTGCTTTATCATTTAAAAGTAAAATAACCTTATGTACAACATAATGTCAATACATTTGATGAACTGCATATGAAGGAGTAGAATAGATATGGAACTAAAGGAAGATACATTCCCTGGGTCTTCATCATGTACTTATCAAGCAATGGAAATTGCCTAGTTTTTCTTTTTTGTTCTGTTCTGTAGGTATCTGTATTTATTAATCACATTGAAATTTGATTTTACTACTGCTTAGAACCTTCTCCATCACAAATAAGGTGTCAAAACTTAAAATAATTCTCTAATTTTTCTGACATCATTTTGGAGGACGATTCTGGTGTAACCCAATGACTTTATTTCATGTGTATCACTGACCACATTGGTTGCTTTTCTCTGTTGCCATCCAGCAGGATTTACTGCTTAGTTTTTTCAAATCTGTGTTTTAAACTTCTCTGGAAGGTCTTCAAGAAGAATGCAGCAATTTTCAGAGCTGAGTTTTCAGTTAAGCTCATGCCTGTATGGAAGCTACCAGAAACTCTAAGTGCCTTCCTTCAAAAATAGGAGTGTTAAGCCTGTGAACTGTGGATTGTCTGATCAGGGGATGTTGGCCATTCTGGAAGAGCTTGAAAAAGTCAAGAACTGCATTCAGCATCTCGAGTGTGGTGCTTGGATGTTTTGATTAGAGGGAGCTCTTTGCCTGCTTCATTTTGGGCCTGCTATACAAATAATTCTTTGTATATATTTATTTATAACTACTTATATTTAAAAAATTCACTTATGTCTAGGGAGAAAGGGGTTCTAAAGGAGATCAAGGAGTGCCAGGAATATATGGAAAAAAGGCAAGTAAATTTACAATCATGAAATAAAGCAAAGTATTGTTGCTGTCTGTGGTAGGATGACTTTGGCTGGCTGCTTGGTGCTCATCCAGCTACCATCACACTCTTCTCAACAGTACAGGGAGACAAAATAAGATGGAAAGGCCTGTGGTCCAGATAAGACCAAAACAAGATAATTTATGGTTTTATAAGAGAATTTAAATTCTGCAGTCTAATTTAGAACCATTTCACCCAAAGTTACTGGATATATTTATTCTAGTAGCATGTATTATATTCTGCTTAGTTGGTTGAGAATTCTCTTTGTCCTTCTGTTAATAGATGGATGTAATATATTTTAAAATGCTTACAAATGTATTTTTTATGTAACATGGCTCTGCTTTTAATATGTGTATGTGATAATTGTGTTGCAAAAGAGTGTGTGCTTTTGAATACATAGAAATTCACATGAGCCGTGTATCCAAAGAGGAGAGAGAAAGAGACAGGAGTAAGGGGAGTGAGAGTGGCATGGGATGGGACTAATAGCAGGCTGGAAGAGAGAGATGTTGTTTTAATCTGTGGTTGATAAGGTGTGTTTGTATGTCAATACTTTTATTTCAGAAAGCGCATTTTGGCCATCCATTGTTAACAGTGGCACTTCCACGTCCTCGTATTTTCTTCATGTATTTGTTGGTCTAGACTGTTAAGGAATTGAAAGAGTGCCTCTGCTCTCAGCTCTATGTTTTAGACCATATTTACATTTCCACACAGAGGGTAGTTAGAAATTAACTGCTGCCTGGCCTGAGTAAGCAGCAGTATTCTATACATTTTCAAAATAAGACAGAATGGGCATGAATTATTGGTTACACACTCTGAATTTGCAGCAGAACCACTTATTTGCCTTTTCTATTCTTCTCAGGGTTCAAAAGGGGAGAAGGGTGACACAGGGTTTCCAGGATTTCCTGGGCGATCCGTAAGTTTTGGGAAGACAATTCGCCTTTAACTTTCGCTTGTTGGTTACTGATGATTGTTAAATATTGTCACAGGGAGACCCCGGTGTAAGTGGGAAAGATGGATCACCGGGAAGTCCTGGTTTGAAGGTGTGTGAGAATGGATATTCATATCTTGCCAATGTCTTCAGTAGCATTGCTGTTGGTCTAAATATGTGGTTTATTTTGTAGACAATTAGTGCTACTGGGAAATGGATTGATTTTCAGCTATTTTGTTACTCGGTTTAGTTTTAAATACCTTTCACGTTTGTTTATTTTGATCTTAGCATCCCTCTGATAGCTGCCTACAAATTGTCCTTAATAATAAATATCTACAAGAGCATTTATCTCTGACACTTGCAAACGTCACGCAAAGACAGCCATAGAATCATCATCATGGTAGCAAAAAGACCTTTGTGTTCTTTGGATGCAGTGTTGTTTCTATAGCTCTGGTAGGAGCTTAGTTATCTACAATAGTTTATTTCAGTATTAGACTTTTTCCTCTCTGGTATTTGATAACATGGACCAACAGTAGTCAAATTTGCTTAACATAAATTTTTAACAGTCCCTGGTGGTGTTCTAGAGTATTTTGATCCGGTTTATGCTTCTAAACAACATACAGATCATTCAGAATATTAGTTATGTGAACCTGTATATATTGAGACACGTTTTCTTCAGTATTTCTGAATTATTGTCGTGCAAAAAGATGACACACTCAGTAATGTTTATTCATGATATAGTTAACAGAAGCTGTATTCTTCATTCAAACATTTTCTCAGCTTGACTTTAGCATCTGCTTGCTGTAAAACATTGCTTCACTCTGGCTCTGTAATCAAATTCAGAGCAGTAAGAAACAGAACTGGCTTTGAAGAAAATTTCTGCTGGAGGTTTCTTGTTTTCTTACAATATAAATTTTGAGTAAGAATGGAAAAACTCATGACTTGAAACCCAGATAATTCCCATTGTTACTTAAAGCACAGTTTTTGTAATTTGAAATTATTTATATACATTAATTGACCTTTAGATTTGATATATGTACTTTTATTTCTGGAATAATTCTTCAGATTTCCAGAACACTGATCATGCATATTTTGAACACGGATGTAAAGATTAGGTCATGTGTGGGAATGCTGTATCCTTTGAAACAGTTTCCAGACTGATAGCTTACTAACAATATGAAAATAAACATTTCTTCCTCAACCAGTAGTTGCTGTTCTGATTGAGAAGACAGTTGTCTATTCATCTGTTTTTGCAAAGTAACAGCTGCCTGATATTTGATATTGAGAGAATATCAAATTGATGGACAACAACTCTGAAACTCTCTTTAAGATGTGTGTTTGATAAAATGTGCATATTGGTTTTGCATTTTACTTATATTTAACATAATAATTTGCTGTTTGAAATTATTCTTTTTATTATGCAAAGAAAGGTAATTTTTTTACTGTTGTATTTAACAGTGTTTATTATTTTAAAGGGAGAAGTTGGACCACCTGGATCTCCAGGCTTAGAAGGACATCGGGGAGACCCCGTAAGTGATGAAATTTCTGACATATCTTTAAACACTGGTTTTCTTTCTTGGCTTGCTTTTTTTAGTTAATGGATTTTATACTTCAAATTTCATCCATGGTGATATGAATTGGTTGCTGTGTCCAAGTTTGTAAAAGTGCTTTTTTTATTTTCTGGTGTTCAACTTGAAATTTGGATTTAATAAAAGAAACAAATAAGCCTTTAAAATCAAAGGAGCCTTAAAAGAAAAGATTCTTAATTATATGTATAAAAAGATATATGAATTATGTATATTAATGACATATAATAGTATATCTATAATATATATGTTATTTATATTTCATGTATTATTCTTGGTGTTATATGCCTGTTTATATATATATTATGAAATTGCTTCATTGTTAACTTGTGTTCCCGTTGATAGGATGGTATGGTTGGACACTGACAGTTACACAAGGAAAGATTCTGGATGTTTGTAACTCTTATTTCTGCAAAATGATGTATGTTATTTCAGATACTCATTAATTGCACTTGTAAAGTTTATTTTTCCTCTGTCTACATCCCCCTTTCCTGTGTCAAAATTTATTGGTCTTTAACTTTCTTGCATCCTATTACAGAATCACAGAACGTCAGGGATTGGAACGCCGTCCATGTCATTTGTATTTCTTTATTGTTGCTTAGCTGGGGAATACACTACTGCGTGTCTTTGCAGAGACCACGTTCCTCTACTGGTGTTTGTGAAGCTCCTCAGGGCAGTTAATTTCTCTCCCTCTTTACATGTGATAGGTAGGCTTTGTTCTCTTTTTCTGGTTCGAGTCTCTAAGGCCACCAGACTTTCCTTGGGCAGAGAAGCCAAGATATCTGTAGAAATCACTAAGTACTCAGAGTGCTGAGAGACAGCTGTCAGTGGTTGTTTTGTAGGCCAAGAGCTGTAAGTGGAGCTTGGTGGAATGCTGCATTCCAGATTAATTACAGTATGAATTTAGTAGATACTCTTTACACACCCAGAATTTGTTGTGATATTGAATGTAGTGCGTTATGTGGGACTGAAATCTGTTACAGAGTTTTGATAGCTAGGAGAGGGGAAATAACACATCTGACAGATTCTCAAATTTGTATTTTTTATATGTTCAGCAAAACATGTTAAAACTTAGTGGTTGTACAGCAAAGCACTGGGCAGTCAGTCCCAGGAGACTTTGATACCATGTGACTGACTTGGGTGAAGAACATGCATACTTCCTCATTTGGATTTATTTTTCCCTCTTTTTTGCCCCCAATAACCAAGCGATGTATTGATCTCTGACAATCTGTTGTATCTTCAGATGTAACAAAGACTGGAGTTGAATGAGAAAACCCCATAGAGCACAATTAGAGACGTTTTGGTATGCTGTTTACTTAGTACACCATAACAAACGTGTTGAGGTAGTAAGATTTCAGTTATTGTCTCCAGTCTTGTTTTATATCTTTTCATTTTTAGATAAAATGTTCTTCACTGTGATTTTTTTTTTTTTAGTTGTTCTAAAAAATAGGAAGGAGAAAGCATTTCTGCATTAGGGAAAACCAAGTATGTAACAGCTCTCTTTCTGGTCTGATACCTTTGGTGAAGTGTGACACACATCCACAAAAGAAATATATTCTGGTTTAAAATTAATATATATTTCCCAATATACTGTTTTAAACACCCATGTAAACTCATCACTTCAGTCCCATGCTTTTGCTTTCAAGAGAAGTGGCAGATTTAAGACATTAATAAAAATAAAATCTTTTAAAGTCACCATAAAATAATGTATCAGAAGACCTACACAATCATTGCTAACAGGGCAAGCCAGGTGGTGCTACACGCCTTGCATGCCATGCTTCGTTTATAACCAGAGGAGGTTTTTCTGAAGAGCAGAAAGTCTACATGCTGACCAGGAATTTCCTAAAGGTTACCAGCAGGAAGTGTATTGGTTTCACAGGTCACAGAGTATAAGAGCTTGGAAGGGACCTCGAAAGAGCATCTAAGTTCAACCCCATCTGCTGGAGCAGGGCAAGCCTACAGTCTCAAGATGTCCTACATGGGGCTTGAAGCCATGACCCCAGGAATTCAGAGTCGCATGCTCTATGCATGTCACCTAGTCGTGTCCGCTTGTCTGTCTCTTGCTGGTAGCACCAGGCTGCATGTGGAAACATGGGGATCCCATCCATCTAGAGCCTGGAAGAGGGTCAAAGGGCTTTTCTGTGCAGCAGCATTGTGGCAGAAGTGTGTGCTTGAGCAGTGCAAAGCGAAAGCTTTCCTCAGCCCTGTGGTATGTGAGCTCCCCTGTTGTTTGGGTTTAGTCTTGCTTGTGCTTTATAACACAGTTCCAGTTTTGTCCGAGTTTTGTTCCTGTGGAAGCTGTGTTAGATTCTTCCTTGTGTTTGCCATCAAACAGAAGGGAGGGCTTGTGTGTGGAGCTGGCAGGACATTTACCGCGCTCTCCTAGGCCTGCCCCAAGTAATACGTCTGAACATTTGAAACTGCTCATGTTTACTCTGCAGAAATCAGGCTTTTCAGAAATACAGCTGCAAGCACTTACAATGGTAGAGTTTGCCTTTCATATTTGTGTCACGTCACAAGATCTCAGATGTGGCCTCGTTTGCGCCAGGGACAGCAGCATAACATGGCTTGGAGCTTCTGCCCTGACTCCCAGCGCTGCACCTATGGTCCCAGTTTGCCGGACGATCTCTGCATCAGGACCGTCAGCTCTGGACCGGTGCATGCTCTGACGAAGGTGGGGTTTATGCTGCAGGAGCAGGTTCTGTTTGAAACACGCTCAAGATAAACAGGCTGTAGAAGTCTCTAACAGAAGGCTCTCTCTAGACACCGGCGTGGCTAGCTAGCCTATGTGTTTAGAAAGCAAACCTGAAGTATATATGAATCTACTGTAGCTGTAGTCATGGTGAGATCAACAGAAACAAGAATGAAAGAATCAAATCCCTGCCTCAGTTATGTGCTAATTTGCAAAAGGACTTTTTTTTGGTGTGTGTTTTGCTTCTCTGTGTCATGTAATATCCCCTGCTCTCCTGTATTATAGGTTTCCAGACCCCTTCCCTATGAACAAATTGCTTTAGTGGAACCCTTAGAGGGCAACATCTTGAGAGAAGATGGCTTCTTAAATAGTCTTGTGCTCAGTGTTGCATTTTTGTCTTTCTTTGCCTGGGAAGAAAACACAGAACACGAAACAGAACTACCAACAGTTACGTTGTCTGTGTGCTGACAGTATTCCACAGAGCTCCCATTCTCATGGCAAACTCCTGTCAATTAATTGTAATAATAATATAGGAAATAATGATATTTCGTTGTTAAAATATAAATGTAGGTGATCCTAATGAACTTTATTCTTCTTCACAACAGCTTTACATCACTGCCTGTTGTTTCATAAAGTTTTGTAACAGTGAGAAAATATTCTGAGACTGGAGAAAATAATGAAAAAATTATTTTCCTATATTTACCTGCTGCAACAGTTTTCCTTTGCTTTGGTTGCAGCCTTTTATGCCTCTAGCCATGTATTTGTACTCATGAGACTCACTGAGGAGAGAAATATTAATACCACAATCAGCATATTTGAGTGAGAAATGGGAGATGAGTGAAAGATGCGTGAAGAAGAATTTGTTTTGTAAGATCATCCAATATAGTTAAATGAGATGTGCAAATTTTAAGGTTTTGAAGTTCCCCTCCATGTCTGCAACATACTCAGAAATTAATTTTAACATTATTTCTTTACATTTAACTTGGTTGTGTAGACTATATAAGAGTAAAGCTATCCAGTTACCTGTGAAATTAAATTAAATTCTGAATAATGGAAAAAATTGTAGTTGTTTCAAAGTATTTATAGAAGAAAATTAACAATTCATACTTCAAGCTTTTGCAGTAGACACTGGAGTGTAAGAGCTATGCTAAACTCCTTAGGAAGAAAGCTACTAGTGGACTTACATAGCTCAAAATGTATGCTTTTGTGAGTCATATTTAGCAACTATATTTGCAGAATTGTTTCTGGTAACAACCATGTTTCATTATGTGCCATCATATTGGGGTTGTTCAGCCTGAAGAGGACAAGGCTCTGGAGGGAACCTTCTAATCCTTGAAAGAGGCCTATGAGAAGGGTGGGGAAGACTGTTCACAAGGGCAAGAAGCGATAGGAAAAGAGGTCATGGTTTTAAGCTGGAAAAGGGTACATTTAGCTTGGACATCAGAAAAAAGCTCTTTAATCTATGAGTGGTGGGTCCTTGGAACAGGTTGCTTAAAGAGGTGATGGAGGCCCCATCCCTGGAGACGTGCAAGGTCAGGCTTGATGGGGCTCTGAGTAGTCTGTTCCAATTAGAGATGTCCCTGCTTGTTGTAGGGGGGTTGGATTAGACGACCTTTGGAGGTCCCTTCCAACCCAAGACATTCTGTGATTCTGTGTGTAAATACTTTGTCAGCCCTTTCTTCCTATTTCACAAATAGGTGGAGCAGCGCAGTGTGTTAGTGATCACTGAAACAGGTGATGATCTCTGGCTGAGATAACTGAAGTTAAATACTTAGGCCACACTTAAACTCAAGTGTGTTTTCCAGTGATCACAATTAGGTAGTTTGTGCAATCCACTTCACGTTGGTGTTATGTTGGTTCGAACCACTCTTGGTTAATACAATGCCAACATTTGTATTTTATTGCTGAGTTATTTTATATACTGAGTTAAGAACTAGTTCAGTTAGCAAGTACACTAAACACTCTATAGTTTACCTATGCAATGGGCCTTTGGAAAAATACTTTTTTTCTGGAAGTTTAGTTTTTAGTGCAAATGTTGCTCTGTTTCATTTTTTAATCTCTCAGTAGACTAAAGCATAATAATCCTGTTTCTGGTGCTCAAGAGATCAGGTGCTGTGTGGATTCAATACTTGTGAAAGTGTGGGCATTGCATATTGTGAAATGTGTCAGCATTGCATACACTCTTAAGGGCAGTAAGGGCTAATACTTGCTTGGCAAATGATGACTTGTAGTGCTTGAAACACCTAATTTTTCAGTTGAAAACTCTGACTTTGCGCTGTGCATTTGTGTATAAAGTGTACTGGCTGTTCAGGTGGGGTGTTTTTTCTTACATAAACCACTGTGGCAGTAAGACTTTGGTAGGAATTACAGGCAGGTTTGGTTAGTTTAATTAGTTTTTTTAGTCAATGTTTATTTCTTCTTCCAGTTTCTGAATTATAGGAGTAGACAGTTTTGATGATGACTTCCTGAATGCTGGAGGTACTGTAATGGATGCTGGTCTTGTTTCCACTTGACGAAGAGAGAGATGGCAGTTTTGACAGCACACTACTTTCTATAACCATTCCATGGTTACACAATGCTTGCTGCAAGCTGGACCGCATTTTATAGACTTAATCAGGTAATGTTACAGGTTGGAAGCGACCTTGAAAGATCATCTAAGTCCAACCCTCCCTGCTGGAGCAGGATAAGCCCATAGCACCTGGTGTACCCAGACTGTTTCCCATCCAAGCACACATCAGGCCCGACCCTGCTTAGGCTAGCACAACATTCCATCTACGATGTCTCTTCACCCACTCCTCTAATGCAGGTATCACTGTCAGTTATAACATTTAGGTCCACCTTAGGAGTGTGTATTATTAACAGTCTTTAATTACAGCCTAGGTTATCTTCTTCATTATAACTGACCAGTTAGTTCAACTAAATTCATGTCATCATACAATTTCAGCAGGGTTGATTGATTTTAAGATAAATATGGGAATGGTGCTGTGAAGAATCAGGTAATTAAAGGCTTCTGCAACTGCAGGCAAACTAGTTGGAACTACTCCATCTTGACAACAGCTATGTAGGGCATCAGAGCATCGTTGAAATCAATGGAAAGATTCCCGTTGAATTCATGCTGGACCAGGGACACAGGGAATGCTGTAATAAACCTGGACCCCGTGACTGAATGCAACTAGGAAAATGATGCCTGCTTTTCTAAACTGTAAAACTAAAAGTTCTCTCTCATCTGATTCTTGCTTTGTGTCTGTCATAAGCTGTTGTGTCAGGTCAAGGGGTCAGGAATTAACCCATAACAGTGATAAGTAATGCACTGAAGATTCCATCTTTAAGAAAATGTATTTTGTATGTTCCCCAAAAGAAACATCACGGCCAGGATCAGAAAAAGAAATACATGCCTAGTGAAACACTTAGGAATTTGAATGAACTTCCGACAGCCAAGGCACCCAACAGGCACTATTATGAGGTAGTATCATCAGATGGTTTTGACCTGAGTTAGTCATATGTGCATCATCTCATAACCACAATACACAACAAAGTATTTGAAATCATTAAAACAACATATTTGCAATTTATTGGGAAGAAAGAGCAAAAAATGAAAAAAAGTGATTTCCCAAAGGAGAAAATAATTGACAACCAGTGGGGTGGACGCCCTGTTTGTGGCAGAAGAGTTACAAGTAAGCAATATGCAGGATAGATTTTTCTGTTTGTGTCTAAGTATTTTGCAGCATTGCCAACTTTATGGTTACGGTGGCAATTCCTACTCCCACACATATTGCAGGGGTGCGATATAAAATGCCTCCATTTCCAGTATCTATACTCCTAGAATTAAGAATACTTTTAGTAGCCACGCTCAATCATTTAGGCAGTAGGCTATGCAAAAATACACCGTGCAGGACACAGTAACTTATTTTGCAAGCTTGTAAGTGAGAATGTAATATTTAGATTGTTTTAATCTGCAATTCCACAGCAATCCCGTGCAGCTGCTTGAATATGTTCTTATGTAAGAGTCAAACATGAGTCAGTTCATCGTCTTTTAGAAGTCAGTGTGAGCTTCTGAGGAAGGTTGGGTGTTGGTCTGCTGGAAAAGGTAGGGAGAAGGCATTTGGGGTGTCACCTGCAGGACTGGGAGCTTGTGTGTTGTCTAGCCACCTTCAGTTCCACAGACATTTGACAAGTCTGACACTGAGGTTACTCTGAAGGCTATTTACAAGAAATGGTGACACCAGTTTCAGCTTTTGACAGGATATATGCACTTTCTTCTAGTATTTCCAGCTTTCAAAGGAGTTTTCCAAGGTCTGTGTTCCTGGCAATGCAACAGGGGTCACTGTGTTCCCCATTTAACATATGTGTTTTATTCTTAATAACCAATTTGCCAAAAAAAGTGTTTGCAAACTCTCGTCTTAGAACTGCAAATGTCTTGGTAATGCTTTTTCCATTCCCACATCTAGCTTAAAGCTGCTCTGCTGGTCCAGTCGGTGCTCACTATATCTGTGGGAATGCTTCTTTGTATTTAGTCCATTTTCTTTGTCATCAGTTCCAGCTACTCAGTAGCAGATGTGGCTTCATGGAATTTCTTTTACATCGATTTTGCTACCTTCTCCTGTAAAAAATTTTATCCTTTTTGCAAACAAGGTTTAGGTCTTTCAATCTATGAGGATTATGAAGGATCTGCTGTAATCTCTTAAAAAGTATCTTGGATCTTGTACTTTTATTCAAATTATGGCTCGACTTGTACTTTTTTACAAAGCTGCAGTGAATCTCTCGCGCATCATCTAGTATGTCTTTCCAAGGAAAGATCAGTAATACCTAAACAGCCATCGTTTTCAAGTGTTTGAAGGGATCATGGGGACATCTGGGTAAATTGATATCTCTTCTGAATCTTGTTCTATGGCAGTAATTAACGTAATGTCCTTTAGTATATCCCAGAATCAGAATAGAGAAGCTGGTAGATCCCCCCCCCCAATATGACCTCTAAAATGAAAGGTCAATGGTTACATTCTGCTATTTTTTAATTTTTTCAGAAGTTTGTACTGTTTAAGCAAGAAGTATTTTATCATACCTTTTAAAATCATGTTTAATAGAGAAAAATATTCTGTGTGTTTTTGTCTTGATGTTGAAACAACGATGGCTTGTTTGAAAAACACCTGTTCTGTACTGACTTGTCCTAGACAGTATTTCTCAAATGTTTGACACATTCAAAAATAATTCCTGATGAACTGTATTCAGGGAGGAGTCTGTTCGAAGCAATTAATTGAGAGAGTGCAGTTTCGTACACCTACCATAAGAAAAGAAGACATTAATACTACTGTTTGCTCCATCTGCTTGGGGAATTGCCTGCGAGCCAGTTTGCTCATGGAAGCGAAGCTTTCGGAAAATCTCAGTGATGTTTTCCCTTACAGAGACAGAATGTTGTGGTACTGGATATGCTATCTCTAGTCTAAAACTCCTACTTTCCATGCTAGGACAATCAGCCACTACTGAAGAATCATAGAAATGTTTGGGTCAGAAAGGACCTTTAAGATTATCAAGTCCAACCATTAACCCAAATGTCCCAAGCCCACCACTAAATCCTGTCTGTAGGCTCCAGATCTACATGACTTTTAAGCATGTTCAGGATGACAATTAAACCCCCTCCATGGCCAGCCTGTTCCAAGACTTGAGGACCCTATTAATGAAGAAGCTTTTCCTAATTCCAACCCAAATCTCCCCTGGTGCAGCTTTTGGGGCTGTTTCCTCCAGTCCTATCTCTTGTGAGAAGAGACAAACCCCCACCCCTCCTTTCAGGTAGTTGTAGGCAGCAATAAGATCTCCTCTGAGCCTCCTTGTAAAGACCTTACCTGAAGCTTTTGCTGTCTAAGCCTACAGAGACCTATAGAAATAAACAAAGCATGATAAAACCCAATATGTATTTTTTGCTTCAGAAACAAAGCATCAAAGTTTGTGGTGCTTGGTTGCCTAGACATTGGCACCAAGAGCCATTTCAGTTCTATAAGGGGAAGGGCAACATCTGGCATGTATGGTGCAGTTCTCAGAGCAGATTGACAGCTGTTTTGAAGGGTAGATTTGCTATCCCACAGCCCCCTCAGTGACACCAGACGCTGTTTCAGTTACTTACAAGACACGCAAGTGTCACTTTATGTTCTGGAGGTACCCTGCAAGGCCTTCCTAGGTCTGTAACACAGTCTTAGAAAGCTGACAGGATTTGGGGTATGCATAGGTAACATACAATTAGGCAGGCAAAGGAGGCTGAATAAAGGGTAAAGGTAGCACTCAATAAATAACCTTGCTTGGCTGCCAGACTGATGCATGATCACAGTCATTTCTAGGCAAAAATGCATCTGAGTGTGTTAAAACTGCAGGCAGGGATATTTAGGGCACACACATTTTTAAACTGAAGAATTAGCTTCACTAGACTTTAAATTTGCTGGCTTTAAATTTTGTGTGATTATAGCACTTACTGATGAACGCTAAAATAAAAATAATTTTGGGGGTGAGGGAAGACTTCCCATTCAAGGGAAGGTTTCTGAGAAAATAAAAAGGCATATGAATGAAGTCAAGGTACTTGAGAAACATCAACAGGTCTGTAGATCTATTCAGTAGTATAGATTCAATAGAACCAGCTGAACTGATGCAGAAGTGTGTAAGATGGTCCCACTTGTGCAAGGACAGAAACCAGTAAAGTGCAGTATATGCTTTGATTTTTATGTGGTCTGAATAGAAATGTGCTGCTATGTTTTACTGGTATTATAACTGTGTATTTTATGACACATAAACTGTGTATATAAATATATAAATATATGACTATACAGCGGTGTATATATACATCATTATATAACTACATATAATATATAAATACAAACCTTTAACATAGGTTTTCTGGAAAGAGAAAGAAATCTGGAATTACAGACCCTTTTTCTTATTTCACAGGAATAAAATGTTGCTTTATAGCTTTGCAGAGGACATCCTTAAAGGCAATTGTTTTCTGCAAGCCATAGAATCACGAATTATTCCATAACATTGATTCTGTTACTCCTAGCGGGTGGCAGTTCTCCCACTTGTAGAAGTTCCAAACATTGTGTTTGCCTTAGTGGCAGAAAAATGGTATGAGGGATCTGTTTCATATTAAGTTTTGATGAAACACAGGTGTTTGTGGTAAATTTAGCTACAGTGTACTCTTCAGAAGTAAATACATGGAGTAAAACTAGTTGCTTTAAAGTAAGAAGACATTTTTTGGTAAGTAGAATAGGATGCCTTTGATCGTTCAGTCTGTTAAACATGATTTCCTATTAAAGAGCCTCACTACACACGATGTACAGAGAAGGATTAGGAGGATTTGTACTGCATGTGAAATCTCTGTTTAGGAACAAGACGTTTCCAAAGCTTGGTTTGGCTTTTGACCTAGAAGTTAGGGAAGAAGCTTGGGATATCTGAAATACTTTTTAGCCTTATCTTCTGGGAAATTGCAAGTAATCCTAATTGGCATAACCAGAGATTACCGTGTAAAACAAAGTAGAAGGTTGGGAATAGATAACAACAAGGAAATAAAATGTCAGTTTTTTATGTATGCTGGAGCTGATCCTGCAGAATGTAGTCATTGTAATTGCTGAACCATGGAAGCTGTACAGGAAAATTGCTCTCCTGGGGAAAACTCATTCTCTGTGCCAGCTGCATGTGGAGAATAATTGAAAGTCTCTACCCGATGTACTCTGGGAATCACTCATATTAGCATAACTGATAGATTTATTACAATTGTTCTTTTGAGTTTTAATCCTTCTTTGCAACTGATACAAAAGTTAAAGTTATCTTGCCTCAGCAATTTTCTTTTAGCCAAGAAAGTTCACCATGACCCAGTGGGACATTGTGTTTCTGGTTCTAAGCATGCATATGCAGTGGTAAATCATTCCCAGTGTTGGCTAAATATGGGGAACTGTCTTCTCCTAGTCTCACAAACACCAGAGAAAGCTTTGGTGCATCTTTTCTGGTTTTTGGGATTGACAGTTGGACTTGACGATCGTGAAGGTCTCTTCCAACATTTATGAATCTGTGATTCTACCTTTTCTGTACAAGAAGACTAGTGGGAAGTCTTTTGTCACGTATGGCATTCTGTTTTCTATCACAGGTACAGGTATTTATAATGCAGTTTTTTGTTTTACAGCTACAGAAATTAACCTTTAAATGATTTTATTGAGAACCATGGGCAGATCTGGAGGTTCCTAAATGCGATGATAAACATGCCCTATTTGTTTCCCATTTTGGCAATTTGTGCAAAAATGTCAATGTAGTTTTGCACCAGAATTTAGCAAGAGGAGCTTTGTTACACAATGTGAGTAGAAGCCTCAGACTGAGGCCTTGCTCCCCAGTTTTTTTAATTATATTATTTGATCTCTTCTTTTAATGAAAGGCACATTAGAACTTGCATGACCCATAAAATTCTCAGGATGTCAGGATTAACTCATATGCAATGGACTCATGAACTTTTTCTGCTTGATGGGGGTCATTGTTAGCTAGAAGCTGGATGTAAATTGCAATGCAGTTATGTGGACGTAACACATTTTGATTTAGACATACATGGAGTTTTATTTTAAAACTTAGTTCTGTTAAATAGAATGATCACTGTGAGAAAACTGTTAGATACGTTGTAGGGCTAGCTGAAAATGCTGCTGAGTCAATGACAGAGGTCTATCATTAGAATAAAAAAATCATAGAATCATTAAGGTTGGAAGAGACTTCCAAGGTCACCAAACCCAACTTGTATTAAGGAGATGAAAACTAGCGTGCGTCAAATCTAACCGTAGCTACCTCTTGTGTTACAATCACTGTATTTCAGAGAGGAAAGTAGGATTGGTCATACTGCAGACCTATCGCCCAGGACTTTTGCTCTTATCTTGTGTGTGGGATCTTATGGATAATGAAAAGCAGTTTCTTTCCCACGTCAGACAGTTACCAGTGAAGCACTGTAGCCTTTGGTGGGCAACCAGGACCATATAAACCTGACCAACTATTTCACATATCCCCAGATGAAGTCGTTCCTGTGTGCCCAACTGATACTCTCTTCTCTTACATGTTTTTAAATGTGGTATTGTCTGCCCTTTTTGGCAAATGTTAAATGTTTGGGTACATGAAGAGTTGTGTGTTATATATTATTTTCTGAATAAGCTATTCTCTGTATTGAAAAGGTTTTATTTTTCCCCTCAGGGAATTCCTGGAATCCCTGGAAATCAAGGACCAAAAGGACAAAAGGTATAAATAGTACTTCAAAACACAGTTAAAAGCTGTGCATGCACACACCTATTCCAAAGTCAAGGTTCAGTCTGTCATAGTGGAGGTTTAGGACATCAAATTATACTGTAAATTCTTTGTTGTGTGTTTGAAAATGTCTTCTTAGGTTTTATTTCAACCATTCCAGAAGGAATCATTAATTTGAAAGCAACCATGTTAATTTCACAGTCCTTTGAGAAATAATGCTAACGAAATAATTCTGCATAATTAAGGAATATTTACAAAATGTGTTAACTACACATACATTAATCACAGAATTCTTCTCTTGGTATCATAAATGTAGGGTGAAACTGGATCACCTGGCCAACCAGGAGCAAAAGGGTCACCAGGGGATACTGTAAGTTTGGTGAATGGTGTTAATATGAATAAATAATTTGGATACTGTCGTTTGCAACTTATAGTAAGCAAACAAGCAGTGGTAAATACAGTAGCAATCTTGCATTTTATTTTCAGATTGGCAAACATGATCAGTCTAAGTCTAATATCTGAATCTTCCCCAAAATATTATAACCCCTTTTTTTTTTCCTGGAGATTTTCTTCTATAAGATGAGAACATTCTACTAAATATCTCCTGTGTGGCTGAAACATCGATGTTTTTTCCCAATCAGTAAGGTTTGGAAACTGGAAAGCCCTTCAAACATTTCTTGTTTTAAAATTATTACCTAGTTTAAAATTTAAAATTGGTTATTCCTGACTGTACATTTGATGAACAAATCTAGTCAACACATTAGGCTGACCTTACTATTTAAATTCATTTATTGAAATGAAAATTGAACTATACTGAATATAACAGAACAATTAAATTTACTCTATTATTTATTTCTGAATAAATACCTTTGAAAACATTCAGGTAAGTTTATTTTGAAAGTTAAGACCAATTTTGGTGTTGTCATAGTGTGTGTGTGGAATGGATTTCTGGAGATGTATTTTGGAATGCTTTTCTGATAATGCTCTTTTGAAAAAGACAGTGAGAATAGTTGAGGTAACTGAATTACCAAACTGAATAATGGGAGAAGAAGTTTGTTTGAATATAGAAAATGAAAATAATTTATTCTATTGCAGCAGTCTGTCGTACCACAGCTTTATTGCTGTCTGAGTAGGGTAATTTCTATGTTCTTTATAATGCTTTAGAAATCACAGTAGTAAACTAATTGTTCTGAAAGTTGGTGAAAATATATATAAAATTTTAAAAAGGAAAATTCAAGGGTAACAGAATAGCTGCTTAAAATCAGACACTTTTCATTTATTAAATAGAACATCTATTATATAGAACATTTACTGCTTTAAAAATACTTATGTTTTCTCCTAAGCAGTGCTTTGTGTGCTTCCATTATTTATCATCCTCACTGTTAACTTGTCTGTTTACAGTTTTCATTTTGTGTGTGAGATTTTTTATCTTCTTTGCTGACTAAAATGATTCTGACTTTCCTGAGAGAGATGTGGCTTCGCATCACAAATAAGCCATTTATTGTGATTGTGTTTAGTTAAAGGCTCTGTGTCTCACCCTACATTTCACCTTAAGCAGATTGGTACAGACTACTGCAGCTAGAATGATGTAGATATTTGAAGCAGGTTAAAGCAAAGAAACTGCATTTTTCCTGGGTTTTTGGCACCATTTTGTGGTGGGTTCAAGACCACAATTTAAAAAAAAAAGAAAGGAAAAGAAAAAGCAGCTACATCTTGACGAGATCCCAAGTAGAATTTGCCAGACAACGGATAGCTTAGGGAAAATGAAAAGAGTTTATTAAATCTGTAACTATATGGAGAAAGAAGAAAGAAAAGTTAAGCAGTTAGCGTGTACAAACTAGAAACTCCGTAACAAATGCCAGCACGTATTCTAAGAAAAATACAATGGGAGATTACTACTGTATTGGTCTGGGGCTTTTATGTTAAAGACCTGGAGAAAGTATCTCAGTCAAGCAGAGATATGTTCTGAGAGACCCTCCAGGTCCTCTACAAGTCACACACCCTGGTCTACAGATGCCAAACCCTTGGCCGTTCCAGACCGGTGAACTCCTCAATTCTTCAGTGTAGCTTGTCCAGCAAAACACTGATTGGAC
The DNA here is from genome assembly GCA_013400115.1 of Rhinopomastus cyanomelas. Classification (NCBI taxonomy): domain Eukaryota; kingdom Metazoa; phylum Chordata; class Aves; order Bucerotiformes; family Rhinopomastidae; genus Rhinopomastus; species Rhinopomastus cyanomelas. Next base: position 101,032 of record VXBP01010187.1, read on the forward strand.
AGGCCTGACTCCTCAGAGCCTGAACTGCATCCCTCGATGCACTTTGCATGCCCTCAAAAAGAACCCAGTCTCCTTCCTTGCCCAGAGTCTAAGGATTCCTGGGTCCTTCTTCCTTCAGAACAGACAGTTTAGCTAAGAACGAAAGAATTATCAGATGCCTCTCCCGAGGCTTCCTCTCTCCCCAATACTCGAGCATCCTCATCTTTTCTCAGTGGCAGAAATGACAAAGTCTCCCTGCTGCTCAGTGGCTTAAAGGTGGCAGTGGCACATGATGAGCTCAAGATGGCAGCGACTGCATGTCTGGCATCAGCAAGGGCCTCCCCTACACCACAAATGTGGCCAAGAGAATTCAGTTTCCCTCTTGTCTCTCTCTCTCTCTCTCTCCATCTCTCTTTTCTACTCCCACCTTAGCTACAGGGGAAAGGGGACTATTTTTCAGCTGACTATGGACCTCTGGATGCTGCTCTGGGTTGCCCCATTCCCGGGAGGAATTCATTTCTCAGCCTGCCATTCAGCTTGGGGGGTAGGGGGAGCCAGGTCCTGATTCTTCTCCTGCTGTCGCAGCTCGAGGAGGGGCTGGATCCTGATTCTTGGTCTGCTGTTCAAGCTTGGGGCTGGGCTGGGTCAAGGCCTGCTTCTCTGCCTACCTCGCCCAGACAGAAGAGGAGCCTGGAGTGGAGGGCAGCCGCTGCCCACCCCTGCCTCCAGAAGGGCAGAGGGTTGTAGCAGTGACTGTGTCTTGTCTTCTCAACCCCAACCCAGGGTAGGGGTTGGAGGGGGAAGATGGAGGCCAATGTCCATGTGCTGGGGCAATGCTACCAGAAGAAAAAAAGGCAGGGCTGGGTCGTGTCACCCACTGCTCACCCATGCCAGGACAGGTCAGTGGGAAAATTCTCTTACAGCAAAACATGCATTTTTCCTCATGAAAGCACAATTCCATACTTCTGAAAATTTTGGTAATTTTCAAACTGTAACAATACTGTAGAGATTTATATGTTCAAATGGCTCAGCTACCATGTTTTCTTCAAATTTTGTTTAGATAAATAACATCTTGTTCTCAATACACTTGAAAATAATATGTTAATGTTTCTTCTAAACTCATTGAACGTGTCTGTTCTCACCTGATAAAAATCGATGCATAGAATATTTGAGTATGTTATGTGGGAATTTCATCCAGAAATGATAGTGGGATTCTCCTTATATTAGTTACACCGAATGTTTATTAAAAGAAAAAAACGGATGGAAACCTTGTCAATGGTGTATTAAAACCCTGAGAAAATCCTTCAGTAACAAGTTTTTCAGTAATCACGATCCCTATTTCATTGCCTAAATAAGTAATTAAAAAAATAAGTTTAAAATACCTATTTTCTTTCTGTTATACTTGAGGGTAGCTTTAAACAGAAATTAAGATAAGCCAGCTAGTTGATGGTTTATCATCCTTTAGCTTTTATTGGTTTATGGGCAACTACATATATCTTTATTCAGTCCAGGCAACAGTTTTGGCAATGCTCTGGCTTTGTACATGTGCTGAGTGTCATGATCTGAAGAGGCAAAAATGAACAGTTCAATCCTGAAGATTCTGCAGAAGACGCAAAGGTGTAGTCAAAAAATGAGCTTCCTCTAAGAAATCTTGACAAAGTCTGCAGAATGAGTCAAGGTGTGGCAACCTACAGTTACATGACAACCTTTCTACAGTCATAAAGAAGAGAATTCTGAAACACCATCTGTAGTTCTCTGATTTGGGAACCCTAAAAGTGTGTTGCTTTCAATTATAGCAAAGGACATATGAAAGATCCATTGACGTTTATATCACACAGAGGAGATTTTTAGTTGCAGAATTTTTCCTCTCAGGAGTATTTGATGTTGGTGCTGTACTTTTTCCTGGCAGGTGTTTTTTTGTATTGCCCTTCCTTAGGTCATAGAAGGTCCAATTAATCCACCATGCTGAATCAGGACTGCAGCCTGTACAGTGACATGATGACAGACATTATATTTCCTGTCATATTTATGTCACTGTAGAAATATAGCACTAATAATATTAATGTACTATACAAAATTCATTATTCTCCATCGTAGTATGTATCTTTACCTTTTTCCCAAAAAAATAGGGTTTGATGGGACCGGAAGGCTCATTTGGTCTGCCTGGAACTCCTGGGTCTAAGGTAAATGTTGATGTTAATTTACTTGTGAATTTGATGTGTGACTCCATTGTAGATTGAATCTTGGTTAGTTGTTGTATGTTTTTCCCTGTGTTAATTTGTATGAAAATTCAGTCTCCAAAAATCTTGATTTAGGTCATAGAATCATAGAATCACTTGGGATTGGAAGGGACCTCAAAAGATCATCTAGTCCAATCCCCTGACACAGCAGGATCACCTAGAGCAAGTCACATAGGAACACATCCAGGCGGGGCTCAAAGATCTCGAATGAAGACTCCACAATCTCCCTGGGCAGCTTGTTCCAGTGCTCTGTCACCCTCACTGGGAAGAAGTAGCTTCTAATATTTATGTGGAACCTTCTGTGTTCCAGTTTACACCCATTGCCTCTTGTCCTATCACTACATGACACTGAGAACAGTCTGACTCCATCCTCTTGACACCCACCCTTCAGATGTTTATAGACATTAATGAGGTGACCCCTCAGTCTCTTCTTCTCCAAGTTAAAGAGACCCAGCTCCCTCAGCCTTTCCTTATGACGGAGCTACTCCACTTCATCATCCTTGTTGCCCTACGCTGGACTCCCTCCAGCAGCTCCACAACCCTCTTGAACTGAGGGGCCCACAACTGGACACAGTACTCTAGATGTGTTCTCACCAGGGCAGAGGAGAGGGGGAGAAGAACCTCTCTTGATCTGCTAACCACCCCTCTTCCGACGCACCCCAGGATGCTGTTGGCCCTCTTGGCCACAAGAGCACACTGCTGGCTCATGGTCATCCTGGTCCTTTTCTGCTATACTGCTGTCCAACAGGTCAGTTCCAGCCTTTACTGGTACCTGGCGGTGTTCTTGCCCACATTACATTTCTCCCTGCCCAGCTCTCCAGCCTGTCCAGGTCTTGCTGAATGGCAGCACAGTCTGCTGGGGTGTCGGCAACACCACCCAGCTTTGTGTCATCAGCAGACTTGCTGACAGTGCACCCTAATCCCTCATCCAAGTCATCAATGAATAGATTGAAAAGGACTGGTCTCAGCACTGACCCCTGGGGCACTCCACTAGATACAGGCCTCCAACTAGACTGACTGTCCCTAACGACCCTCCTGTCCTTGATGTGCCTGGAGAGAGACTCTATGACAAATTGTTCCATCACCTTTCCTGGGATGGAGGTGAGGCTGACCGGTCTATATTTTCCCCGGTCCTCCTTCTTACCATTCTTGAAGATTGGTTTGACATTTGCTATCCTCCAGTCTCTTGGTACCTCTCCTGATCCCCATGACTTGGAAAAGGTGATGGAGAGTGGCTTAGCAATGAATTCCACTGTCTCCCTTAGTACGTGCGGGTGCATCCCATCTGGGCCCATGGATTTGTGTCCATCTGGTTTGTTCAACTTATCCCTAACCCAGTCCTCATCAACCAAGGCAGGCTCCTCTCTTGCCTCAACTTCCTCTGAAGCCTCAGCAGTCTGGGATATCAAGATAGCCCCCAGAAATATAGACAGAAGCAAAGAATCATAGAATCATATAATCATAGAATCATGATGGCTGGAAAGGACCTCCAAGGTTATCAAGTTCAACCTTTTCTCCTAGTGTCTGCTAGATCATATCCCTAAGCGCTGCATCCACTCGTTCCTTAAACACCTCCAGGGATGGCAACATCACCACCTCCCTGGGTAATCCATTCCAGCATCTAATCACCCTCTCAGTAAAGAATTTCCTTCTAACATCCAATCTAAACCTCCCCTGACGCAACTTGAGACCATTTCTCCTCGTCCTATCATCACTAAGTGGACAGAAGAGCCCAACACCAGCCTTGCTACAAACCTCCTTTAAGGTAGTTGTAGAGGGCAATAAGGTCCCCTCTCAGTCTTCTTCAGACTAAACAACTTTATTGATTGCTCTGCAAGTACAGCAAGAATTAATTTGATCCATGCTCTCAGGAACTAAAATACATGCTATGAATCTATATCTGTTTGACTAACTTTTTAATTTAATATCAATTTAAGATTAGTTTTTGCCAGTAAGTACTGAATCATAGGTCTTGGAGAGTATTTAGGAATACACAATCCATTTCCCAAACTTTGCATTTACATTCAGCACCATATATTGTTTTATTATCTCAAAGTACATATGTATTTATTTAAAGTTGTATACTGAAGATAAGATTTTATAAAATAATCAGTTTACTGTGATCAAGAAGATTGAATACCTATGAAATTATTATAAATTAGTTAGCTTTATTTTCATTGGTGAGAAATAATTTTGTATATTTATCTCTCATTCAGAATTTAAGATGATTTATACAGACTCATTCTTAATAAGCTCATTGTTACGGAAGAGCACCATGAAGGAATCAGTAAGTCTTTGTCATGTGCAACAAAACATAGTGATGTACACACTCTCTTATGTGTTACTTAGGGTGATAAAGGTGAACCTGGAATACAAGGGAAACCAGGATCATCAGGGGCCAAGGTAAATATGAATCTCGATATTTCCTACTTAAAGAAGGAACTGGTGTACAGTTTCATAATTTACTGATTTCCCATGTTTTTCCATGACTAATTTAAGTTTGCTTCAAAATAAGATAACAGCTAATATAAAATTGCAGTACAATCTATGTGATGGCTTATTTGTATTAATTTTGTGCTAGATTTTAGGCAATGTAAGTTAGCAATTAATGAAATTCAAATGTGCAAGCAATTCCATTACTTTGGATAGTTTTATTTGTGTTATTTTGGACAAACAGCTGCCTTTTAGAAAGGTAGATGCTGGAAGACCAAGGCTAATAATGAGGAGACCCTGTTGCGCTTCTCTGAGTTCAACGTCCCTTCATTAATTCTTTGGACACTTCAATCATCCCCAGTTATAAAATTGCAAAATATCATAGCAAAAGCATATCATGTAACCTCAAGAGGACATATGGTGTATGTTTTTATAGACAGCACATCACTGACACTGACACTGAGCTATTCTATTACTCAGGGACAACTAGGAGTACCGGGTGCTCCAGGTGAGCCAGGCTACCCAGGCATTCCTGGCATCCAGGGTGTGAAGGTAAGGGGTTTTTTCCACTTTTACATTAATTGTGTTTTTATTGGCTGCTGGGACAGCTGAGTTAGCCTTAATCATTAAGATTCATTGCATACAACCAAGCCCTCCTGATTTGTCTCCCAGTTTAGCCAAGTCTGACCTTCTTGGGGAGTCATTAAGTCACATCTCTACACCATTCATTGACTGTAGCCTTGGCACTTGGCTGAATTTAAATGTTGAGAAGTTAGGTGGCAAAGGTTAGGTTCCATGTATCCTACTTCTACTGCTCAGGTTGAAAATACTCTCATCATGCCTTAGTGCAGGCTTACAGCTACTAAACACTGCTGTAGATGTGCTCAGTTTCTTTGTTGCTGAAGAACTGTTTTGCAAGCACATCATAAACTTTTGTACCAATAGTTGATTTAACTGGATAGTAGTAGGAATGTGGGATTGTCTGACAGTCACATGTCTATAAGGACTCCCAGCTTGACACAGTTGTGGGCAGTATTGTTCTTTGTTAGGTTTTGAAATTCCAAGTGAAATTAATGTTGTACAGCTGCAATTAACACGATGTTAAATGATTTCCTAGAGATTTTCTCCTATAAGATGACAGCGTTCTACTAAATAGCTCCTGTGTGGCTGAAACCGCTCTTTTTTTCCCTCGACTGGTGTTGCAGTTGGGGTGGACGTGCGACACAGAGTCAAGACCAGTGTGCAAGCAGTCAAACAAGAGCCTTTATTAATGCAGCTAGCTCCTTTTTATACCCTTTTTGCACCCAGGTGTCCTTGTTCTATTGGTACAGCACCTATACAAACAAGTAGCCGTTGGCGTTTCAGCTTCATACGCCCCTTGCTCATCTCTTCCCAAGTTTCTCCCAGCACAGTCAGTTGTTTACACTCTTCCGCTATCTCTGACTCCTTGTTCTCACTGACACACTTTAATCTGTCCAAGGTAAAACTCTTCTGCTTCAATCAAAGGGTCTACGGACCTGCCGTAGCCCCCCCCACAAACCAGTAAGGTAGAAATTTTTGTTTGGAAGTGGGGAACCCCTTAAAATATTTCTAAATGCTAATGACTTTAATCTTCCTATAACTCACAGAATGCACTGGAGTGTGCACTGGATCCCTCAAGTTGAAATCAACAATATTTTGCCTATAGAATGGGATTTAAGAACGTTAGAAGCAGTTTCTGATTTTTGTGCCTATGGGCAGCTACAAAGAACTTCATAGAGCTGTATTTCTAGATGGTATTGTTTTGGGATTACACTTTAATGAAACCTAAGCAAGAAACAGAGAAAGACCAAGAATTGATACTTTATGGATGCTATCAGGAGGCAAATTTATGCAAATTATTTCAAACAGCTGAGGAGAAAGTGTTCACTGCAATCTTTAATGTGCTTTGAGGAGAATTTCAGGCTGAGTACTTGTCAGCCCTCCTGCTTGGAAAGTGGTTGAAGTCAGATTTGTTTTATTGCTGTAAAGAAATTAATTCTAATTGCTATTAAAGTTCTGACTTGTATCCATTACGTTTGTAGTCTGAGTTTTAATTAAGATTTCTTTATTGTGTCCAGTTCTGGGCCCCTCATTTTAAGAAGGACACAGAACTACTTGAGAGAGTCCAGTCCAGAGCCACAAGGTGATGAAGGGAATAGAGCATCTCCCTGATGAAGAGAGGCTGAGAGAGCTGGCTCTATTCAACTTGGAGGAAAGGAGATGGAGGTGTGACCTCATTAATGTCTGTAAATATGTGAAGGGTGGGTGTCAGGAGAATGGAGCCAGACTCTTCTCAGTGTGATCTAATGATAGGATGAGGGGCAATGGGTATAAGCTGGAACATAAATATGAGAATGGACTTCTTCATGGGTGACAGAGCACTGGAACTGGCTTCCTAGGGAGATTGTAGAGTCTCCTTCTCCGGAGATGTTTAAAATCTGCCTGACCATGTCCCCATGCAGCTTGATTTAGGTGATCCTGCTGTGGCAGGGGGATTGGATTAGATGATCTTTCAAGGTCCCTTCTGATCCCTAGTGTTCTGTGATTCTGTGATTTATTCTGGACACTTTTAAAGCAGTAATAGCTAGAGCCTGAAAATCAACTATTCCATTGCTTTGCAAGGTAATGAATGCAGCTATTCCTTTCATTATTTTGTTGTCTTTTTATGAGGAATCATGACAAATAAATATCTTTTTATACTGAGTTTCTTAATTGGCATATGTGAGTAGAGGCTTATTTTATCATTACACTATTCACTTGGAGCAATACAAGGGATCTGATGTCAGGTAAAAGACTTGTCATAGATTACAGTTTACTTCTAACTAACATGCTTTTTCTGCAACTATCCAAACAAAAAATTGTGGACACTAATGATGTTTCTGTATTTGATATCAGCCCAAGTTTAGTCTTTGAATTCAGTTTTTAATTTTAAAAATGTAATATTACTTTTAATGAAGTGAACACACTTGATAACTTTAACATAAAACTTTGCTTTTATTTCATCTGATTTCATAACAACTTCGTATTTGAATATGTGGAAAAGTTTCATATAAAAGAAAATTTAGCTGTTGCATCTGACACTTGTGTTGGAAATTGAGGAATGTTTCCTGGGAAAGAGTGGAATGTCCACTAGGGCGAAGTTTCTTCACTTACATGTTCAAAGTATGGATTTCAGAATCAACAGGAAGTCCTTTAAAAATACAGTGAGCTTAGGTATCAGATAGAAATAATCAGTTAGTAAAAATGATAATGCACGTCTGTAGAACTGCCAGCACTGTAGAGGCATCTTTTGAAGAGTGAAGTACTTCACGTAAAATGATTGTAAAAATAGAGATTATCTGGTGCTTCACTGTGGAAATAAAGAAGCAGTAGGTCAGAAGTTGTATTTTCAGTGTCACGATAATTCCATGCAGAGGTTCCACAACACTTCAGCTTCTACTCAAGGCGGGTGCAGGTTTCCTGTATGTCCAGTGTCATATGTGCCAGCCATGACTGGATGCTTACTATGGATTTCAGATATCCCTAGACACATATGTGCATACCTTGGGTTACCTTGAGCATCTTAAATGCCTGTGTTTAGGCAACTCAAGCTAGTCCCCAGTCAATAGAGTCTAGGGAATGATTCAAAGTTAGATGAAGATATCTCAGCTAAATGAAACAATGGAACCTGAGTTCCACATTCCAAAAAAAGATGTTGAAAAAATTAGGCTTCTGACAGTGATTTCTAGAGCAGAAAAAGACAAAGTTGTCTTGGCTTAAGTCTTTCAGAATATATTGAAGTCTAGTGAAGAGTGATTTGAGCTGAGTCAGTGTAATTAATTAAACAATAGTTTAATTTGTTTCATTTTCACAATATATTAAGATTCAATATCTAAGGGTCATGTAAGGTAGATCTACCACAACAGTAAAAGTGATTTGAAGATTTGGTTGGAAGAGACATTTAAGATCATTAAGTCCAACCACTTGGTTGGCGATTTTGTTTAAAGTTATGGAACTAGATTTGAAACTGAAGAAGCTTTTGCAAAGTCTTTATTCATTTTATAAGAAGATGCAAGTCACACAGAATCACAGAATCACAGAACATTAGGGATTGGAAGTCAGAATATATATTGCTGCTTTACTGGAGTTGCAAGTCATAAGTATGATAAACTCTTGAATTATTCCGTAAAAATGGGCGGTTTGTGCATCTGACGGTAGAAGTGTAGCCTTTCACCTATAACTTACTTTAAAACTTGAAACTAGACAAAACATTCCACACTCAGATACACTAAAAGCAAGCACAGCAGGCATAAATCATAGAATCATAGATTCATTAGGGTTTGGAAGGGACCTCAAAAGATCATCTGGTCCAATCCCCCTGCCACAGCAGGATCACCTAGACTAAGTCGCACAGGAATGTATCCAGGCAGGTCTTAAACATCTGCAAAGAAGGAGACTCCACAACCCCCTGGGCAGCCTGTTCCAGTGCTCTGTCACCCTCACTGGGAAGAAGATCCTTCTGATATTTATATGGATCTTCCTATGTCCAGCTTGCACCCATTGCCCGTTGTCCTATCACCAGATGACACTGAGAAGAGCCTGGATCCATCCTCCTGGATTTTTGAACAGTAAAATACTTACCATGGCCAAAAACCTCCTCTTTACTGCTGTTTAACATTTAACTAACATTCCCTTCATCAAAAAATGAGCACACGCACACATTTGCGTCTACAAGAAAATGGGCAAAGCATATCATAGGATCATAGGATGTTAGGGGTTGGAAGGGACCCAAGAGATCATCGAGTTCAACCCCCCATATCTAAAATAGTTGTCTTTATTAAATGTGGCTTTGCACACCCCCACACCCCCCTCCCAGATCTGCCTTTTGTTTCATGAGTTGCTGCGTTCTTGGCCCAACGTTTTGATTCATACCTATTTAAACAGTCACTCTGATTTAAGAGAGCAGGAGCCATCTTCCCTACCTTTTTTTAAGCTTCTTTTCAGTCAGTGGTGAAAGGCACGTTCTGGTTGTACACGGTTTGTGTCACTGTGGCTAGTGAACACGAACACTTTTAGAGAGCTTCCTGTTCCTCTCCAGTGTCAATTAGATGGTTTTCAGACAACTAGACAAACCGAGATACCTACCTTCTAAGTACCATTTGTACCATCTCGTTGCCAAACAGCCTACTAATTTTTGTTTACCGTAAACATTTCAATAAAACTCAGAAGGACTAGGTTCAGATGGAACTTTGTCCTTATGCTTTCTTATTTTTCCTGTATGTAATTTTGTGTTTCATATGTAATTTCTGCATTCAATAGGTTTATAATAAGTGTTATAGAAACTACTGTGATGGTATTATTTGTAGGTGAAGGCAAGCACAGTTGGTTGTTAGCCTTCAGCTGAAATTGAACCCATCAAAAACGCTGCCCCGCGCCCATTCTCTCCACTGCCGTACATCGCACAGATGAAGTCCTGCTGGGCTTGCCACTTCATGATGTTGTATTTTTAAATTTTAATTCCTTATATGAGTATCCAAGTTTCTTTCTGATAGTTTGTTCTGTGACAGATTCCATACTTTGTGTAGCTTCTCTCATTGCTTCTGTTCATGGGCATAAAGTGTATTTGTTTTCATGTGGTATAAATTAAAGCTGTTAGATTGTATTTACTGTGTTAAATGAAAACACAAACTGTGTAGTTGAGATTAATCATGTTACAGTGAGATTTTTCTTACATCTTACAGGGGGACAAAGGAAACCAAGGTGCAAGTGGTATCCAGGTACATGGAGTTTGCTTCTAATGAAGTAATCTGCCAGCACTGCTAATACAAGCCGTAGATAATAGTATAGGAATGTTCCTTTTAAGATTAAGCTCCACAGGTTTACTTTCAGCATAGCAGCAATGAGCCCAAGTCTTCCTCAAGGAAAACTGCCCAAGGTGCTCTGTATGAAATTCCAGTTGGGTTGCTGGGGCTCAGCAGGCTACTGACATTTGGTGCAGAGCTGTGTGGTCCTAGCAATGGTGTAGAATGTGGGTTGTGCTGCTGTGGGGTGTGACCCAGTGCTGTCCTGGCTTGGATTCTTTCTCTGCCTTCCCCAGGCACTGTGGGATCACATAGATGAAGTAATGCCACCTAGCCTCTGCCTACCTACTGTGCTATAGCAAGTGGGGTTTTACTTCTTATCTATAAGCCTTTGAAATACTGCAAGAGGAATAAGAATCTCATGGCTGCCCTGTGTTCAAAGCAGAAATATGTTTCTGCCCAGTTTCTGCTCTGAAGTCTTGAAATTTTCAGACTGATGAGATTTTAGATTGATGTACCTATTTGTGTTGTTTTTGATAGTTTCATTGTGTTTCCTTGATATTTACTTTATATTTTAAGAAAATGTGTTTTTCTCAAGGGTCTGAAGGGAGAAAAAGGAAGACAAGGAAGTCCAGGCTTGCAGGTACTGTTAAAATAGTGATCGTAGTTCAAGAGAGCTGTGATTCATACTTGTCTCTGAAGATTCATTCCATCAAGATGAGTGGTTCTTTGCCTTCAGTGGAAATTATTTTCTGATAACATGATTACATGGTTCCATAATTTGCCTTCTAAACAGCCTTAATGTTTTTAACAAATACACTTATATAGAGAAGATGGAACCCAACTTTTCTTTGCTGTGCACTGTGAATTTTAGCTGAATCTGATCTGAAAAGGGAGTTGAACCCATGGAGATTTCTTTCAGCCTACATGTTTCTGTCAGTCTGAGTTATTGTATCCAAAGAAACAGACCAGAAGTACTATTTTCTCAATTATTTTATTAAATCCTTAGTTACTGATAATGAAACAATTTTAAGTAATATAAAAAGCAGATAACAGCACAGAGTGGCTTTTTTGTAGGAGTATTCGTGCGATGAGTGTCGTGCTAGGATTTCACATGCACCCTTCTGTATTCTCATGTAATTCACTGCCTACTAGACTATACTGGGAGTCACAATTGACATCTCCAGTGCTCGACTATTACAGATGTTTCCTGTTTCAGCTGCAGAACAGTTTTTTGAGATCCAGTTGTTTGTCCCAAACTAAGGCAGTGTGTTCTGGTTGTGTCGTAGTTGGCTATCTTGTTACAGCACAGAAAAGAACTGTCAGTGTTTATAAATACTTGCTAACTGCATAGTCTGTCTTGCGCCTAAACAGAGGAGTGTTTGTTAGAGGTGCATATCTCAAACAGGACTTGGAAGGAAGTCGCAGTTGTTTTTGACAGAATTACAACATTGACACAGCTGCCTGTCTAGCCAGAAGGAGCTGATTCCAGTGGAGTGTGGGCAGGAGATCTAGGTTGTACGCTGCTCTGATTTTCTCACCCTCAGGGGTATGTGGGTTGACAGATGTCTAGTAGTAAAGCTGAGCAGATACTTTTGAAATGAACTGGTTTAAACTGAAAGGCTGATTATTGGTTTTAACCAAATGGAATATTGAACTCTTAACAATTTACAAATTACACTTTCCAGTTTTCTCTTTTTCAAATAATGGGCTAATTTTTCATGTGGTGAAACAAAGTGATAGTGAAAGAAAAAGTTTTTGTTTTTTCCGGAAAGAATGATTCTGCTTTCTTGCTTTTTTGAGGGAGAAAGCTGTAAAAACAATGCAGGCTTGGAATAAAATTGTTTCCCATGTTTATCTAGTTTGGTCAGCAACCAAAAAAGCAGTCATTCACATACTTCTCGTAGCCAGTGTTAGGCCCTTCCAAGGTTCTCAAGCCCCTAGGACTTCTCAAAGATACAGTACAGATTGCATTATCAGAAGTATGGGCTTGATGGTCCTGGAGGTCCTTTCCAGCCATGATGAAGTGCATCAGAAAACTGCAAAAGCCTTCACTGAACTGCTCTCTTGCCATGGGCCTTAACGATCAATTAATGCCATTGAACCATTTCACAGGACCAGTGCTGAAAGCATTTCCTAACATTGAAAATCTGGCTTGCAAACTGACTTTGTGTGTTAAAGGCTCTGAACTTGATTTCTGTCTAGTAACAGAGTAACAGACAGAATCAGGAGCTTCCTTTTGCAAGAGCATAGATTGTATTGCTTTTGTAGAGCGAATAAGGTTTTGTCTGCATTACGTCCTTTTGTTTATGATACGCACCACTTAGCTGTTTGACAGCAATTACTAAAGTACTAATTCATCACGATACACATTATTCATCCTGTATGCAGGCTGTTATTTTGTACAAGTAACAATCACAGTGTCTTAAAAATTTGACATTCTGGTTATTTATTAAAAACAAAGGACAACAATGTTATTTGTTTATCCAAGTAATTTGGCTCAGTTTTTTAACATTCTTTTTTTCATATTAATTGCTAAAGGGCGTAAAAGGATTGAGTGGAGAACGAGGAGGGGTAAGTATTAGTATTTAGTAGTGACCAATATAACATTATTCAATTATTACATTCTTTCTGCAAATTTCTGGGGCACAGATTGTATTCTGTTCATTGCTTCCATTTTGGGGTGAGGACACAGGCCGGAATAGAAGGACTCCATCCATTAATGCCTGGCTATGAGATTGGTGTTACAGGCAGGGTTCTTTCAGACACCAGACCTAGCAGATAGATATGGGAGGGGTTCATCTCAGAAGGGAAAAAGGGTTCTGGGCAGAAGTTGGCAGGGCTCATTCAGAGGACTTTAAACTAGATTCGACGGGGGGGTGTGGCATAGTTGATGGGTGCGCACCAGTGGAACAGAGCTCTTAATGAAGGTCTTAATGAAAACCGGATGGCCTCTGGCTGTCCTAGGGTGAAATTGGACAGCTCAGCTGGCTCCCTGAAGTGCCTGCACACCAATGCACGCAGCGTGGAGAATATGCAGGAGGAGTTAGAAATCTGTGCCCAGTCAAGTGATTATGATCTGGTGGCAATTGCGGAGACCTGGTGGGACAGCTCGCATGATTGAAATGTGGTCATAGATGGCTATGTCCTTCTTAGAAGGGACAGGTCAGCAAGGCGGGGTGGAAGAATTGCTCTTTACATGAGGGAGCAGCTTGAATGTATTGAGTTCTGTCCAGGGGCAGAGGATGAGAGAGTTGAGAGATTGTGGGTGCGTATTAAGGAGCAGGCTAGAATGGGTGACTATTGTGGGTGTCTATTACAGGCCACCAGATCAGAATGAGGAAGTTGATGAGGTCTTCTACAGACAGCTGACAGCAGCCTAACAGCTACAGGCCCTGGTTTGCATGGCGGATTTTAACTACCTTAATATTTGCTGTAAGACCTACTCAGCCAGCCACCCACAGTCCAGGAAGTTCCTTCAGTGCATTTCCTGATGCAAATGGTGGAGGAGCCCAGCAGGAGAGGAGCGCTGCTGGATCTTGTAGTCACCAACAAGGAGGGTCTGGTTGAAGCAGTGAAGGTTGAGGGTTGCCTTGGTTGCAGTGAGCATGAGATGGTGGAGTTCAGGGTCTCGTGTGGTAGGGACAGAATAGGTAGCAGAACCACAACCCTGGACTTCAGGAGGGCTAACTGTGGCCTTTTCAAGCAATTGCCAGGGGAAATCCCATGGGACAGGATACTGGCAGGTAAAGGGGCCCAAGACAGCTGGTTAACATTCAAAGACTGCTTCTTTGAAGCACAACACAAGAGCATTCCAACAGGTAGGAAGTCAAGGAAGGGAGCCAGAACACCTGCATGGTTAACCAGGGAGCTGCTGGGCAAACTGAAGAAGAAGAAGTAAGCCTACAGGTCATGGAAGGAATCACTTGGGGTGATTATAAGGCTCTGGTGAGAGAATGCAAAGATGCAACTAGGAAAGCCAAAGCCTCCTTAGAATTAAACCTTGCAAGAGAGGTCGGGGCAACAGGCAGGGCTTCTTCAAATACATTGCAGATAAAACTAAAACTAGAGGCAATGCAGGCCCCCTACTGAATGAGGTGGGTACCCTGGAGACAGAGGAGTCACGGGAGTTAGGTGTATAGGGTCTGGAGGACAGCAAATGTCGCTCCAATCTTCAAAAAGGTTAAGAAGGAAGACCCAGGTAACTATAGATTGTCAGCCTCACCTCTATCCCAGAAAAGGTGATGGAACAATTTGTCCTGGATGCTGTCTCCAGGCATATCAAGGACAGAAGGGTCATTAGGGACAGTCAGCATGGCTTCACAAAGAGGAAGTCATGCTTGACCAACCTGATAGACATTATGAGGGCATAACCAGGTGGATAGATGATGGCAGAGTGGTGAATGTGGTCTATCTTGACTTCAGTAAGGCATTTGACACAGTCTCTCACAGCATCCNTAACCAGGGAGCTGCTGGGCAAACTGAAGAAGAAGAAGTAAGCCTACAGGTCATGGAAGGAATCACTTGGGGTGATTATAAGGCTCTGGTGAGAGAATGCAAAGATGCAACTAGGAAAGCCAAAGCCTCCTTAGAATTAAACCTTGCAAGAGAGGTCGGGGCAACAGGCAGGGCTTCTTCAAATACATTGCAGATAAAACTAAAACTAGAGGCAATGCAGGCCCCCTACTGAATGAGGTGGGTACCCTGGAGACAGAGGAGTCACGGGAGTTAGGTGTATAGGGTCTGGAGGACAGCAAATGTCGCTCCAATCTTCAAAAAGGTTAAGAAGGAAGACCCAGGTAACTATAGATTGTCAGCCTCACCTCTATCCCAGAAAAGGTGATGGAACAATTTGTCCTGGATGCTGTCTCCAGGCATATCAAGGACAGAAGGGTCATTAGGGACAGTCAGCATGGCTTCACAAAGAGGAAGTCATGCTTGACCAACCTGATAGACATTATGAGGGCATAACCAGGTGGATAGATGATGGCAGAGTGGTGAATGTGGTCTATCTTGACTTCAGTAAGGCATTTGACACAGTCTCTCACAGCATCCTTGCAGCCAGACTGAGGCAGTGTGAGCTAGATGATCGGATATTGAGGTGGATCGTGAACTGGCTGCAGGGTAGAAGTCAGAGAGTGGTGGTCAATGGGACAGAGTCTAGTTGGAGGCCTGTATGTATTGGAGTGCCCCAGGGATCAGTGCTGGGACCAGTCCTGTTCAATCTATTCATTAATGTCTTGGATGAGGAATTGGCATGCACTGTCAGCAAGTTTGCTGATGACACAAAGCTGGGTGGTGTCGCCGACACCCCAGCAGACTGTGCTGCCATTCAGCGAGACCTGGACAGGCTGGAGAGCTGGGCAGAGAAAAATCTAATGAGCTATAACAAGAGTGAGTGCAGAGTCTTGCATGTGGGCAAGAACACTGCCAGGTACCAGTATAGGCTGGGACTGAGCTGTTGGAGAGTAGTGTAGGAGAAAGAGACCTGGGGGTCCTGGTGGACAGCAGGATGCCCATGAACCAGCATCCTGGGGTGGATCGGAAGTGGGGTGGTAGTGGATGAAGAGGGGGTCTTCTCCCCCTCTACGCTGCCCTGGTTAGAACACACCTGGAGTATTGTGTCCAGTTGTGGGCCCCTCAGTTCAAGAGGGATGTGGAGCTGTTGGAGGGAGTCCTGCGTAGAGCAACAAAGATGATGAAGGAAGTGGAGCACCTCCTTTATGAGGAGAGGCTGAGGGAGCTGGGTCTGTAACTTGGACAAGAGGCGATTGAGGGGTGATCTCATTAATGTCTATAAATACGTGAAGGGTGGTGTCAGGAGGATGGATCCAGGCTCTTCTCAATGTCATCTAGTGATAGGAGAAGAGGAAGTGATTGTAAGCTGAAACATAAGAGGTTCCACATAAATATGAGAAGGAATGTCTTCCCAGTGCGGGTGATGGAGCACTGGAACAGGCTGCCCAGGGAGTTTGTGGAGTCTCCTTCACTGGAGATGCTTAAGCCCTGCCTGGACGGGTTCCTGTGTGACTTGGTCTAGGTGATGCTGCTGTTGCAGGTGGATTGGACTGGATGATCTTTTGAGGTCCCTTCCAATCCTTAATGATTCTACGTTTCTGTGAAATTATGTGACATGTAAAATTTGTATTTACACATCTCTGCAAACAACAGAAATGAACCAAGAAATATCTAAGATGAGAAAGAACTAGCTAAAAAGTGACATAGAGAAATGAAAAGAAAATAACAAAAAACCCCAGCCAAACCACCAAGGAGCTGGTTGAAGTGTGCAAATAATTAAAGGGGAAAGAATAAAACACTGAAAATATAAAAGCATTTTCATAAAAGAATACGGAGCAGACAATAGCAGCAAGGCAGGATTCAAAAGTAAGGGACAGGATACACAAAGATCGTTGCTCTTGCCAACATATGAGGGGCATTTAAACTAGAGATCAAGACCAGGATCTTCACCCGTGAGATTTTTTTACTTCCTTCTTTGTTTGGGGTTTTTTTGGGAGGAATTCTGTCTGTAATTAGGCAGAATTATTTCTCTCTCTTCCTAAGTTCTTACAGGAATAATTAAATTCAGCATGAAACTTGCAGGGCATGAGGGGAAAGCCTGCTTGGATTGCTCTTGTTCTGTCAGAAAACACATCTGTTATTCTCCAGGCTTTTTTTTATAAGTCAAATCTTTCTTTGTTAATTCCTTGTGTTTGGCTAATGCAGATATAATCACGGCCAGACTTTCTAATCTTTGTGTTGCATTTTGTTCACTGGTTGGAATTTAAATAAATAATTTTGTTAGTTACTTTTTATTTATTGCAATATTTAGTGAAATCAGGGTGCACCCTGTCCCATTAATATATTTTTCCTTCAACTGTAGTTAGAGGTTTCTTTGTTCAACTCTTTTTCATTTAAATTTAGTCACATGTGAGTAACTGGACATATTCATTGTAGCTTGGTTTTCATTAAATAATTTTGTGCATTTAACCATGTGGATTGCCCTATATGCTTCTATTTTTCTATTAAATTCTTAAAATTAGTTTGGCTGTAATTTTTTTATCATTGCCAGAATTAGTAGAACATTACTCACATGCTATTGAACTAGGCTCTTTGGAGTATTTGAAATTATGGTAATTATATATTTCTTCTAAATCATCTGTTTAATAATATTCTTACTATACACCGGTAGAAAATGACATCATTGTATTTACTCATCAGATCTTTAAAATTAGGTTTTTTTCTGGGTTTGTGAAATATGTTGTCTTTTGTTTGTCTATGCAACAGTAAGTTTCTTCAGGTTATAATGCTCACCACTTCTTGTACCTCCTTTCCTTTTGGTTTTTTTCATGTCTTTTGCCAATAGTAAGGTTCAACAGCCAAGGCAGCACATAGGATGTGGCTGACCATTCAAAAACTGACATGTACAGCATGAAGTGTTCTCTCAGCAGTTTTGGCAGGTTCTTCAGGCATTTCTGCTGGTGCTTCCAATGTTTTGTTCTGGTGATTTTGTACTGGCTTCTTGCCTCAGTGTTTTTCTAGAATAGATGCCATTTTCTTACTATTTCACTGGTTCTCACTGTTTTGGGCCCCTTTAACATTTGATCCAAATATATCAACTTGCAAGGCAGATGTCTTCTATGTGAACATAGCTGTAAAAGTAATTAAAACTAAAGCAAATATCTTCTAGCTAGAGGAACGGCATGATTTTCACATCCCAGCGCAGACAGCTTCTAGCATGGCTACAGGAGCTACATAAACTCTCTACGTCTATCTCTGAGCCTTGCTCAACCTCTTCAATGAAAAAACCACCAGTTCTATAATACAGAATTCTTGAATTCTGTAAGTAAATTTGTCAATTCTCTATGAAGACAACATTCAAATTGCTTTTGAATTTAATGCAAATTTTTTTCAAGAAATATATTTCCATCTTGGAGAAAGTCAGTTCCGATTTCATCTGCAACTTATGTAGTGGGAAGAAGATACAGACTGCTGTTCAGCTACAGAATCACAGATCATGCATGGCACCTTATTGCTGGACCAGCTTTCACTCTTGGACACGTGACATATGTCACATGCGTCTTTGTGTTTTTCTAAAGTTAAAACTACTGGCCTTATTTTAGTGGCATAAAAATCCAATGCTGACGTTAACAGTTGGACTTGATGATCTTGTAGATATCTTCCATGAATTCCATGATTCTATGACTGTGAAGCTTGCTACTCTACAATAATGTATGTGGAAAATTATGGGCATTACAGAATCACTCTGGTTGGAAAAGACGCCTGGGATCATCGAGTCCAACCATCTACCCTACCTTACAAGTTCACCCCTAAACCAGATCCCTCAACACCTCATCCAAACGATCTTTAAATACATCCAGGGATGGCAACTAAGCCACCTCCCTGGGAAGCCCATTCCAGTGCGTGACCACCCTTTCTGTGAAAAAGTTTTTCCTAATATCAAGTACGACTTCAGACCAAGCCAGAAACTTTGAATCTTTGGATGTAAATATTTTTCTTAACTACTATATGGAATGGTACAAAATAATACAAATACCATTAAAAAGAATGCAAATACCATTTACAATCATGAAAATACAAATTTAAAAATCAGAGTAATTCTATGAGGACAGTACCCCTGAGGGCTTGACTTGCACTATTTGTGGCAGTAAGTTTTGTTGTAAATAGTAGTGCTGCTGGCTTGTTTCCGTAATTCCTTCTAAAATATTTGGAAAAGGCAAAAGAAAATTTAGAAGCAGCCAATAACATTATGCAGAAGCAAACGTGTAAAAAGCTTCTGGAAACTCCTCAGGGAGTAAACACAGTATACTAGCTTTGAGCACGGGCACGTACCGAATAACTTTGTTATGATGTTTTGTTGGCTCCAGCGTAGGGAAAGAGTTCCATAGGAGCTATTGCAGTAGGTAATTCCATACGCAGAAGAACCATGATTTAGATGAACTAGAGCAAACATTTTCCAGTATTATTTTAACCTGTTACAGTGTATCAAATTGAATGCAGTTGTTAACAGTCACGTGGGGAATAAATGGAGGCATGAAAACACCAACCCAAAACCCTTAACTGAAATCAAACTGGTTTTCACCTGTGTCTTATACACTACAAACACAGGGTAAAGATTGTGATTAGTGTAGTATGTTTGCTAAGAACTTCACTGATACCAGAATTTTACTTCTCATTTTCCAAGCCTTTTAAGGAAAGTAATGCACTGTAAGAAATTATCTCATTCACATGAAAAAGTAAATAAACACTTTTCTTCCATATGTTCATAAATAAAACAGGTTTTTTTAATACAAATTAGTAAGTAAAATAGGTTATTACAGTTTTTTTAAATGGTAATGTATTTATAGTTATATTTGGTAAATAATTTTACCTGAAGCAGTTAAGAAAGAATTTGGAAATTTAGACAGAAAATAGGTTTTATCAGTATCAAATTAATTTTAAGTGACCTATTCATTTTATGAAGATCATCAGTGAAGATATTCTCAGAATATATTCTCATGGTGCTATGTAACTTCCAAATGGTCTGTACAGGTGTGATTGACTTTCAATGGTTTTCATTCCAGAAAGGTGAGAAAGGAGATCCAGGCATTCGAGGCATCAGTGGGCAAAAAGGAGAATCTGGTGTCCAGGGTTTGGTTGGACCTCCTGGTCTGAGAGGTCAGCCAGGAGATAGAGGACCCCCAGGACCACCTGGATCAAATGGAAAACCTGTATGTATGGGGCCTTAGACTTGTCAGTTTGGGTGCCTTAAACACCCCAAACAAATGCATGCTCTCTTACCTATTTTCTGTTCAATTCAGGCACGAGAATTTTCAGAAGAATTTATTCGACAAGTGTGTTCAGATGTACTGAGGAGTAAGTGTGAGCGACTCGTTACTCTTCTTTCCTTGTTTAAATTGCTAAAGAAATTTCATACTACTTACATACAAGCTTAGTTGAGAGCAAGACAGATACTGCTGGTTTATCACTTGTTTTCCACTGTGCAGTGGGGGTGGTAAAACAGTGGAACAGATTCCCCAGAGAGGTAGGAGAAGCCACATCCCTGGAGGCATTCAAGGTCAGGGCTCTGAACAATGTCCCTGCTCATAGCAAAGGAGCTGGACCAGATGACCTTCCATGGTGCCTTCCAGCCCAAGACACTTTATGATCTTGTTTCCTAAAGGCATGCTATTCTCTAAAGAGAAAAAACTGGTTTTGTGTTAGCAGCTGGGGACAATATTTTTATATTTTGCTGTTACAACACTGTAAGCAATTTTTTTGTTTGAATTCTCTTAGCCCAGTTGCCCACCATCCTCCAGAGTGGAAGGCTACAAAACTGTAACCACTGCCAATCTCAAAGCGCTTCTCCAGGACTTCCAGGACCACCAGGTCCAAGAGGCCCTGAAGGTCCAAGAGGGTTTCCTGGATTACCAGGGATTGATGGCATTCCAGGGCTGACTGGCATCCCAGGCCGCCCTGGGGCTCGTGGGACAAGAGGTACTGCTACATGTTTGTGTCAAAGTACTAATGGCCTTTGTGACTTTGCTATCTGCTTCCAGTTTTGAATAGGATTTGTGCAGGGTAGTGTAAGGGAATATCTGGGTTTGTATAACTGAGGATGTGGCAAAGTGAATTTTTCCCTGTTTATATATCAGAATGCCTATCAGAAGAGTAAACACAAGAGTACGAGACAGTCTTCTGTTCTACTGCAGTCAGACTTCATATTATCTTTTTAGAGAATTCTTACAGTAATGTAAAAGTTTTTAAGTGCATTTTAGGCTGTGCAGGTGACAAGCTGCCAGGGATGTAGCACTTTTTTGAATTTTCCTGGCTGCATACAGTACGAGCAGGTAGATTATCTGCTTGACCAGGTGGCACAGTTGCAAGATGAGGTTGAAAGGCTGCAAGCTGAACTAGAAAGGCTCAGGAGAACTAGAGAGACTGAAATAGAGGCAGACAGGTGGAGCCAGGCTCTGCAGTCTGGACAACAGCTAAATAAGAGTCAGATTCAGTTCTCAGGGGGAGGACAGAAGCCCAAGTAGAAGGGGTGAGTGGAGCCAAGTGCAGGGTCATGGCAGAAGGCAAGCACCACCCTTGCCTGCCTCGCCTCCCCAGTTGCCACTGATATAAGCCCCCATTGAAAGACAGCCAGTCTAGTAACAATATAGAGGATAGAGAACCCATACTGGAGGCCCTAGCAAGATCGCATAAATCCAGGAAGTCTTCCAGTAGTATGACACCCTCCTCCACAAAGAAGAGAAGTGTCCTAGTTATTGGAGACTCACTTCTGAAAGGGACTGAGGGCTCAATATGCAGAGCTGACCCTCATCATAGGGAAGTCTGCAGTTTACCTGGAGCCTGGG
Organism: Rhinopomastus cyanomelas; assembly: GCA_013400115.1. Classification (NCBI taxonomy): domain Eukaryota; kingdom Metazoa; phylum Chordata; class Aves; order Bucerotiformes; family Rhinopomastidae; genus Rhinopomastus; species Rhinopomastus cyanomelas. Next base: position 122,845 of record VXBP01010187.1, read on the forward strand.
TCAGGGATATCACTAGGTTGGTCCCTAACATGGTGAGATCAGCTGACTATAACCCACTGCTGGTCATCCAGACAAGTGGGGAGGAAGCTGTATTCATAGAATCATGGATTCATTAGGGATTGGAAGGGACCTCGAAAGATCATCCTGTCCAATCCCCCTGCCACAGCAGGATCACCTACACCAAGGCACACAGGAACACATCCAGGCGGGTCTTAAACAGCTGCAGTGAAGGAGACTCCACAATCTCCCTGGGCAGCCTGTTCCAGTGCTTGGTCACCTTCACTGTGAAGAATTTCCTGCGTGAGGGAAATAAAGAAAGACCTTAAGGTATTAGGATGTTTGGTGAAAGACTCTGGAGTATAAATTGTATTCTGTTCATTTCTTCCACTTTAGGGTAAGGACACAGACCGGAATAGAAGGACTCAGTCCATTAATGCCTGACTATGAGACTGGTGTTACAGGCAGGCCTTTGGGTTCTTTGATAATAACAGGTTTATCAGACGCCAGACCTTGCAGATACACATGAGAGGGGTTTATCTCAGAAGGAAAAACGGGTTCTGGGGCAGGAGTTGGCAGGGCTCATGCAGAGGACTTTAAACTAGATTCGACGGGGGGGTGGCATAGTTGATGGGTGCACACCAGTGGGACAGAGCTCTGGTCTTAATGAAAACCGGGTGGCCTCTGTCCTAGGATGAAATTGGAAAGCTCAGCTCGCTCCCTGAAGTGCCTGCACACCAATGCACGCAGTAAGGGGGATGAGCAGGAGGAGTTAGAAATCTGTGTCCAGTCAGGTGATTATGACCTGGTGGCAATTATGGAGACCCGGTGGGACAGCTCGCATGACTGGATTATGGTCATGGACAGCTGTGTCCTTTTCAGGATGGACAGGTCAGGACAGGTCAGCAAGGTGGGGTAGATGAGTTGCTCTCTATGTGAAGGAACAACAGGAATGTATTCAGTTCTGTCCAGGGGCAGATGAAGAGAGAGTTTAGAGTTTGTGGGTGCGGATTAAGGGTCAGGCTGGCAGGGGTGACACTGTTGTGGGTGTCTGTTACAGACCATTAGATAAGGATGAGGAAGCTGATGAGGTCTTCTACAGGCAGCTGACAGCAGACTCACAACTACAGGCCCTGGTTCTCATGGGGGATTTTAACTACCCAGGTATTTTCTGGAAGATCTACTCAGCCAGCCACCCACAGTCCAGGAGGTACCTTCAGTGCATTAGTGAGAACTTGCTGATGCAAATGGTGGAGGAGGACGCTAGGAGAGGAACACTTCTGGATCTTGTAGTCACCAACAAGACAAGTCTGGTTGAATCAGTGAAGGCTGAAGGCAACCTCTGTTGCAGTGACCATGAGATGGTGGAGTTCAGGGTCTTGTGTGGTAGGAACAGAATAGGTAGCAGAACCACAACCCTGGACTTCAGTAGGGCCAACTTTGGCCTTTTCAAGCACTTGCTATGGGAAATCCCATGGAACAGGGTACTGGCAGGTAAATGGGCTCAGGATAGCTGGTAACATTCAAAGACTACTTCTTTGAAGCCCAAGATAAGAGCATTTCAACAGGTAGGAAGTCAAGGAAGGGAGCCAGAAGACCTGCATGGTTAACCAGGGAGCTGCTGGGCAAACTGAAGAAGAAGAAGAAGAAAGCCTGTAGGTCATGGAAGGAGGGGATGGCTACTTGGGGTGATTATAAGGCTCTGGTGAGAAAATGTAGGGATGCAACTAGGAAAGCCAAGGCCTCCTTGGAATTAAACCTTGCAAGAGAGGTCAAGGGCAACAAAAAGTGCTTCTTTAAATACATTGCAGGCTGTCTTGATATCAAGCCTCAGACTGCTGAGATTCCAGAGGAAGTCAAGGCAAGAGAGGAGCTTGTCTTGTTTGATGAGGAATGGGTGAGGGATAAGTTGAGCAAACTGGATGTACACAAATCCACGGGCCCAGATGGGATGCACCCGGGCGTGCTAAGGGAGATGGCGGAAGTCATTGCTAGGCCACTCTCCATCATCTTTTCCAAGTCATGGGAATTAGGAGAGGTGCCTAGGGACTGGAGGACAGCAAATATCACACCAATCTTCAAGAATGGTAAGGAGGAGGACTCAGGTAAATATAGACCGGTCAGCCTCACCTCCATCCCAGGAAAGGTGATGGAACAATTTGTCCTAGAGGCTGTCTCCAGGCACATCAAGGACAGGAGGGTCATTAGGGACAGTCAGCATGGCTTCACAAAGGGAAAGTTGTGCAGGGTAGAAGCCAGAGAGTAGTGGTCAATGGCACAGGCTCTAGCTGAAGACCTGTATCTAGTGGAGTGCCCAAGGGGTCTGTACTGGGACCAATACAGTATCACAGTATTACCAAGGTTGGAAGAGACCTCATAGATCATCAAGTCCAACCTGTCACCACACAGCTCAAGGCTAGACCATGGCACCAAGTGCCACGTCCAATCCTGCCTTGAACAGCTCCAGGGATGGCGACTCCACCACCTCCCTGGGCAGGCCATTCCAGTGGCCAATGACTCTCTCGGTGAAGAACTTTCTCCTCACCTCAAGCCTCAATTTCCCCTGGCGCAGCTTGAGGCTGTGTCCTCTTGTTCTGGTGCTGGCTGCCTGAGAGAAGAGAGCAACCTCCTCCTGGCCACAACCACCCCTCAGGTAGTTGTAGACAGCAATAAGGTCTCCCCTGAGCCTCCTCTTCTCAAGGTTAAACAATCCCAGCTCCCTCAGCCTCTCCTCATAGGGCTTGTGCTCAAGGCCCCTCACCAGCCTCGTTGCCCTTCTCTGGACACGTTCAAGCACCTCAATGTCCTTCCTAAATTGAGGGGCCCAGAACTGGACACAGTACTCAAGGTGCGGCCTAACCAGTGCAGAGTACAGGGGCAGAATGACCTCCCTGCTCCTGCTGGCCACACCATTCCTGATGCAGGCCAGGATGCCATTGGCCCTCTTGGCCACCTGGGCACACTGCTGGCTCATGTTCAGGCGGGTATCGATCATCACCCCCAGATTCCTTTCTGTTTGGCTGCTCTCCAATACTCTTCAATCTATTCATTAATGACTTGGATGAGGGATTAGGGTGCACTGTCAGCAAGTTTGCTGATGACACAAAACCGGGTGGTGTCGCTGACACCCCAGCAGACTGTGCTGCCATTCAGAAAGACCTGGACAGGCTGGGGAGCTGGGCAGAGATAAATTTTATGATGTATAACAAGGGTAAGTGTAGAGTCTGGCATCTGGGCAAGAACAAACTCAGGTACCAGTATAAGCTGGGGACTGACCTGTTGGAGAGCAGTGTAGGAGAAAGGGACCTGGGTGTCCTGGTGTCCAGGAGGATGACCATGAGCCAGCAGTGTGTTCTTGTGGCCAAGAGGGCCAACAGCATCCTGGGGTGGATCAGAAGAGGGGTGTTCAGCAGATGAAGTGAGTTTCTTCTTCCCCTCTACTCTGCCCTGGTGAGACCACACCTGGAGTATTGTGTCCAGTTGTGAGCCCCTCAGTTCAAGAGTCGTGTGGAGCTGCCGGAAGGAGTCCAATGAAGGGCAATGAGGATGATGAAGGAAGTGGAGCTCCTTCCTTATGAGGAGAGACTGAGGGAGCTGTGTCTTTCTAGCTTGGAGAAGGTGAGGGGTGACCTCATTAATGTCTATAAGTATTTGAAGGGTGGGTGTCAGGAGGATGGAGCCGGGCTCTTTTCAGTTTCATCTAGTGATAGGACAAGGGGCAATGGTTGTCAGCTTGAACATAAGAGGTTCCGTGTAAATATCAGAAGGAACTTCCTGGTCAGAATGACCGAGCCCTGGTAGAGGCTGCCCAGGGAAGCTGTGGAGTCTCCTTTACTGCAGATGTTTAAGCCCTGCCTGGATGAGTTCCTGTGCGTCTTGGTCTAAGTGATCCTGCTGTGGCAGGGGGATTGGACTGGATGATCTTACGAGGTTCCTTCCAATCCCTAATGATTGTAATGATTCCAATTATATTTATTTTATTAATTTTTTTGGATCATATCTACTCAGGTATTTATTTTCATTATTTCTGATTTCTTCAAAACTTCTTTGTTTCTGCTATTTTAATGACCAATATTTTTCCTTTGACATTTTACTATCTGTTACTCAGAAGGCTGAGTTTTGACTGGATTGATGATTTATCTGCCGAACCTTTAGAATTTTATCTCCAATAGAGGAATGTGTGGTTTCTCTCTGGAGCTGACATTAACATTTCTGATTATTCAGTAAGAGTTAGAAAATTGTCTGTTTCTATGAAGCAACTGTATTTATTTTGTTGTATTGCTGTAAGAGAAGACAGGTGTTGACCCTTTCATTATTCATTTGGTGGACATTTAATTCTGCCAGATACTGTTGAAAGTTGTCTGTATATTCTGTATTCCACAGGGGCTGTGGTGAGTACCTTCCATCTCCGTCATACAACTTCCTAAAAGCTTTGCCAATGGAAAGGCAAAATTTCTTCATTGCCCTTAGTCTGTGCCCTCTACTCATAGTGGCTTTCTGTTCTTAATTCAGTAAAATAGGGCTAATTTCAAACTCAGTTGCAAGGAAATGCTGGTTTTACATCTTGTTACTTGCTTTTCAACTGCTGCATTTATTTATTCAATAAGTAATATGAAACTTCCTAATTAAATGGATGAAAATATTCTTAGTGTGCAAAGATTATATGTGTGTTCTGTTGCTAATTCACAGGACTGCCAGGGAAAAATGGAGCAAAAGGCAATCAAGGGCTTGGGCTTCCTGGAATCCAAGGTCCCCCAGGACCTCCAGGTGAGAGATGGTTCAGCTATGCACATCACTGCCTGCTAATAATTTCCAAAAAATTGTGATTTGGGGGAAAATATTGATATAATTTAGAAAAACATAGATAGCTTTTACACATTTTAATAACAATATATTTTATTGTTTTCAATGTGTTTTCAATTGCTATGTAATAAGTAACTTAATATTAGACAGATCTTGTAGAGATTACTCCCTGAGACTGCTGTTTCTTGATAGATGGATCTTGAAGTTAGCCATTATCTGAAAATTGAGCCTGATAAGAACATGTGTCTAAGCATAGGTTAGTGAAGAAGAATATTCTTCCTAACAAATACCGAATGCCAAGCTTAGTGTTTGGAGAAGGGACAGATATCAAAAAGACATCAAAGCCAGAGAAATGAGTAGAAGTAAGAGGGTTCTGATGGTGTTTTCAGACTTCATGATGAAGTATAACACTGTATTAAAGTAGATTTTTATAATTCCTTTTAAAGCTATCTTTGTCGAAATTGTTTTCCATGTGTTTTTTAAACAAATCTTAATATCATGTTTTTTATACAAACGTATCAGTAGTTTCTGATGAGAAGTGTCTTTGTCAGAAAAATGTTTTCTCTGCATACTTCTCCAAAAAGCAGGGGGTTTATGGGTCCGTATTTGCTTTTGTTTTCACAAAAATTGTTGGTAATTGTTTTGTTCATTGCATGCCTGTCATTAAGGTCCTGAAGGTCCACCAGGTCTGAGTAAGGAAGGACGTCCTGGAGAGCGAGGGCAGCCTGGTAAAGATGGAGATCATGGCAGTCCGGGAATGCCAGGACCAGCAGGACCCCCTGGAACTTGTGACCCATCGCTATGCTTTAGTGTAATTGTGGGGAGAGATCCATTTAGAAAGGGACCAAATTATTAGTTTGTGATACAGTAATTTAGAGGGGTAGGCATGGTGCTTGACTTCTATGATCTTTCAAGTCTCAGGAAGCAGGTGACTAGCAATAATCCTACAAGCAGAAAGAGAAGTGTCTCTGGCAATAGAAATGTTGTGAAGAGTTTAACTAGTGGCTGACTAGCTGCGGTGTTTGTGACGCTGTTTCCTCTTTCATTTTAGGCCAGCTGTGTGCGATGTTCATTGCAGGCTTTGCTGATGAGATGTATTGCTTGCTTTCACATAAAAAGCAGCGCCATAGTTCCCATGAGGGTTTAAAATCAGTTTCTTAAATTAAGGCAGAGTCTTTCAGTGAACTTGATTGACACTTTATTAGTGGCATTTTCTGCTGTGCTGGTGTTGTGTTGTCTTGCTGTCAGGTGTTGGTAATATGCTTGACATTCAAGGTGAAATAAAGTTTTGTAAAAAACTGGTGGCAGTTTGATGAGTGCTTGCAAGGTTTGCCTGGGTCGCGTGTCACAGAAAGGAATGATGCCTGTTGGAACATGGAGGGATGCTTCCACCTTGTGGCTTTGTTTTTTTTCCCACAGTGTCCCTCCATTTTCTCTGGAGAAAGTGCTGTTGCTGGGAGCAGCACCTTTCTGCAGGTTCCTGCTATCTGCACAGCTGGAAGTGCGGGAGTGGCCAGCTGCTGTGGCCAGGGCTGCTAACCACCAGAGCTGTGGCCCACTGGAAAGATGTGTGCAGTGAGTAGCTTAGACAACTCACAGCCTTGGTTGTAGAAGTCATTGGCATCTCGTAAACCCTGGCCCAAAAACCTCCAAGGTTACTCTGGAAAGATATTGACGTGGTCCTGAGGAGTGAAGGTCCACGTCATGGACATGAGAATTTTCTCCCCAGACAAGGGTTATGTGGTACCATCTGTGAGACTTTGCTCATGTGAATGAGCATTACTTGGATTTGTGGAAGAAATAATCTAGAAACCTCTTATTTTGTTGTTTTCAGTCTCACCCCGTTTGTTTTGTGACAGCTGGAGGTGAAACATGTTGCTTGGACAGGAAGAAATCTGGATCCCAGAATGTTTGTAGAACCCTGCTAAGTTGACCACGCTGTATGCTAAATTAAATCCACATTTTTATGCACTGGCTAGCCAAAGTAGAACCTCTGAAAGCAAACAGAAAAGCAGAATTCCTTATTGGTAGAAAGTCCCTGTATTTGTTTTCATTATAATTTAAAATAACTCAGAAACACTTCGGAAAAATTGAAATTTTTTGAATGCTTAACATTTTTTTGGGCATTGATTTAAGAAAAAGATTTTCTCATCTGTCTGAAGATTTCAGATTTATCAAAAGGAATAAAAATACTAATACAGTGCATTTGACAGGAAGGAAGTCTTGATTCATCAGCCAGTCTGACTGGTAGCTTTAGGGTATGATTTAATGTGATAAAATTTACACATACAAAGCTTCAGTGTTTAAAGTACCGGTGGTTTTTACCCTACTAATAGTATTGGTAGTTCTTCTGAATGAGCCTCTCTGAAGACCTACAGGTAATTACAGTCTGCATGTATTAGTAATGATTTTATATACCTTCGTTCTTATGCCAACATCTCGGGCATGAGTTACTCCTTTTCTTTTAGAAAACCACTGGTAGCTTTTTCATCTTCCAGGTTACTCAAGGAAACCTTTTACTTGTAATCTTCTATTTCACTTGTTTGAGAGGATATGAGTAACCTGAGAAATGTGTTTGTAATTCTAGGTAAGTAACCTCGGTCATACCTTGCTGATGTCAATACTTACTAAAAGCATGTAGCTCTGTTCAGCTGCTTATTTTCTTCATTCTTGGACAAGTTAAAGAAAAGTTCATTCAGAATCTCCCCAGGAGTAATTTGTAGCCTTTACCCTTAGTCTTTTCCACATGACTCCTTGCAAAAAGTGAGTCTCCATCTTTTAATAGCCACCCTTTGAACACTGGAACATGTACAGCTCTTTCACTTCTTATAAAAAGCTGTTAAAAAACATTGACTTTGAAAAAACAATAATTAAGAAGCTTCACTGAATGTAAATCAATCTTCAAATCCTCGATCTGCAAAAGAGGATTTGCAGGTGCATCTATTTGATTACCTTAAGTGATGAGCTGCTGGGAGGTTTTGAGCTTCTGTGCTGCTGTATCTGTGGCATTTTGCTTGGAATTTGAGGCTGTGAACCAGTCAGATTTTTGTGGAAAAGGATCTGATTTTGACAAGCTGAAATTTTCCAGAGCTGATCATCTAATGTGGTGATGTATAGTACTTCAGGCCTAAGACATCACAGCTAAGGAACGCTGCTAGCTGGTGGAGAACAACCGGGTGCCATGGAGATGAGATAATCAAGAAGGCCACAAGAGACAAGGATGGGGCACCTGGGTGCAGAGCAGGGGAAGCTCTGCCTGCCTGCCTGCCAGCAGGACCTGAGGAAGAACCAATTTGGAAAGCCAGCTAAAAGGCGTGATTGTCTCATGATCAAGATAGCACTACTTACTGTTATAACTTGTGAGATCACATGGAGGGAGAGATTGCATATAAAGGACAGCTCGAGAACTAGTGAATGGCTTCTACTGTGATCACATTGGTCTGTGTGGAGTTGGTTTTGCATGGAATCCCCCACAATTGGTGACCCCGGTGTGATTAAGTAAGAAACAAAACGGGGATCACTCTTGAAAAGGTGAAGGAAGGCTGCTGAACCAGTGGTACCTTGTTGCGGGCACCGGGCGGCTCGAGAAAGGCAGGATTTGAATGTGTACGGGAGTAGCAGCATGGAAACGCAGCATCTGTGAAAGAAAAAGTGACATTAAAATGCCCGACTCGGCTGGCTGAAAAAACAGACATGGAGATAAAACAAGTAGATTTGGAGGACTCGTTGCCATGGGCGCAACAGAAAGGGTTCTTTAAAGACCCTGGACAAGTGTTTGATCTGGCTGTATGGCAGCACTTAAAAGAGGATTTATGGGACTCTGTGAGTTCGGGTCATAAATCTGCCATTAGGCTGGTGCCTGTGTGGAAGAAGCGTTTTGCTGTGCTGGATCAGGCCGCTTCTGACACGTATGTGCATTTGGCGTTGAAGCAAGCCCTTGCGGTAACGGAAGCAAAGGTGGGTGCTTGCCACTTGCCGTGTAATCCTGGCAAGGATTAAAAGGAGGAGTTTCCTGCTACAGAGATGGAGTTTTGGAATGGCAGTCCTATTGTCATTCCATCTGCTCGACTAACACCGTCAGAGAGATCTGGTCTTCATAATTTGGATAGCCATTGTCCTGAGAGTGTGCCTTTGCCACCTGATTGGAAAACCCATACCACCGTATAGCAAGCTAGTACAAAGACCTACAGAACCATATATGGCTTTTGTGAACCACCTGAAGGAAGGTCTGGATGCATCTCCTAACCTGTCAGCAGAAGCAAAATGTTTGGCATACTTGCAATCTGTGTACGTGCAGCAATAATGTTTGACAAGATCATCCCCAGACAAAACATATTGATCCTTAGAAAACTAAGTGAATTAGCGACTAATTTGAAGAAGCTCACTGTTGTCCACAACGGGTTTGATGAACGGGTAAAACAGTTTGGCATGTAACTGCAGTTGTTAAGTTGAAATGAATTTTTCTTGCATCTGATCAGAAAACTGTGTGCAGAAGTTGAGACGGACAAAACTGTAGGTGGCTCCTTTAAGGGAAGCTGTGGTGTGGAATCCCCCCGTGGTGTGGAATGCTCATGGTGGCCAATGGGAGCTCCATTCTCCCCCTCACCTCTCCCTTTCCAACTGCCTGCTGATGAGAAGTGGCAGCTCGGGAGCTCCATGCACCCCCCCACCCCTCCCTTTCTTATTGCCTGCTGCTGAAACAGCAGTTCAGGATGGTTGTTACTATTGCAAAACACAACAAAGGGAAAGCTGGACACCTGGCTCCAAGGGACCATTTGGCTAATTGATCGTTTATAACAACAATTTAGAAGTAGTTGGTTTGTTTTGTCACTGGGACCGTGCCTTAGCTGATCCATTGTTGATATTAGGATATTTTTACGATATCAGTTCCATCGTACCGTTGTCACCAGGGTAGAAACTTTGGGGTTATGTGTTCAAAGGGCACTGGATTGATGCTTACAAATATTGGGAAAAACGGTAGACCAAGTTGTCCTTCCGCTACAACGGGATCAGGTAACAAAAGCAATGCAAGTGAGTGATCTTTCTGCTTTGGCCGTGGTGAACAGCTTGGCCAAGATTGATAATCATTATCCACCTCATCCCTTGTTTAAAATGACATTACAGTGGGAACCTTATGATTTGTTATCTCCAGAGCCTTACGCTCTTACGATTTTTACGGATGTGAGCAGCAAAACAAGAAAAGCAGGATTTGTGTGGCAATTGGAAAGTCACTGGTTTGCTGAAACTCGTGGCAGAGGGATCAGTGCAGAATTGAGAACTTGTTGCGGTAGTGTGAGTATTTATGAAATGGCCTGCAGTCCCTGTAAATATTGTGTCTGATTCTAAATATGTCGTGGGAGTTGTTCCAAGACTTCATCTGGGGGACATAGGAATGTTCAGCCTTAGATGTAAAGACCGAAGCAAAGGCGGCATTCAGCAACTCTGCCTTCTCTGCATCCTCAGTTATCAAGGCTGCCTCCTCGCTCAGTAGTGCCCCTACACCTTCCTTGTTCTTCCTCTTTCTACTGATGTATTTGAAGAAGCCTTTCAAATACATCAGCATGCTCCTCGTGCTCTGCCTATGCCCACTATTTTAGGACAAGCATGATTTGAAGAAGCCTTTCTACAGGCACTTCTGCTCCTCGGTGGCTTCCAGAGAAGTGGGTGCGCCCCTGGTTGCCACAAGACAACAAGCATCAATCAGAAGCCCAGACTGGCGTTGAAATAGACACCCTGGTGAAGGCTGCTGCATGCAACGACGACAGATTATGACCATTTCAAGGGACGGTTGTACGATGGCATTAGTATTTCTCCTTTTTGTATTCATGACCATTACTGTCAGCACAGGGTCCATTTTACATTTAGATCCAAGAGGAAATATGTGGGCAACCTGGGCAAATCGGAATGGTCAAACTGATTTTTGTTTGTCTTTAGCTACCCCTGGAGATCCATTCCATATGTGTTTGATTGGTTTCCCTGACCTGAGAATAACAAATTATATAGGGTGGGTGAATTTGGCAAACATTACAGAAACCTGGCAAAAGGAGTTGCAGGCACAAAGGGCCAAGGCAACGTGGTTTTGGTTGTGGCCTGCTGTGGAGGGTGCATTATTGCAGTGCGTCTTAATTGAACATCTCAAACATACTAGCCTTCTCCCCCTTCAGAAATTGCAGCTAATGGGTTCAATACCTTCTTTTACTGAAATAGAAGTTACCCATTTACCGGACTGTCATACCATACGGCCGAAAATACAACCATATCATGGTAAGGGAGGAATTCTATGTGGTGATCCATGGTTCGTTTCAGAATGGGGATCCTCATGTAGTATCATGGCTGGTGCAATATCAAAATGTTACTGGACATGATGGCTATTGCACGACGGCTATTGCACCCGGGAGAGCAGGAGTGTTATCAATTGAAACAACAGGTGGACTGTTGTTACCACCAGGTAATTTTTTAATTGTCAGGATAAAGCATGGAATGACATCTCCTATCGGCCTCTAGGGGGTCCTTGTTATCTTAGTAGGCTTACTCTTTTTGCTCCTAGCACACGACATCTGATGAATATCTCCAGTTCTCAGAGAAGACAAAAACAGGGCATTCAACATTTCGCTGATACGTGTAGGGACATCGTGAGATTTATGTCTACCTCTTCATTTGTTACTTTAGCTTTATTTGTACCTGGCAGTGCTGCTGCAGCAAATGATAATCAACTTAAGAAATAAGCTTGTTGGAGTTTGAAAGGATTTAATGTAACCTCATAAATGATACCAGAAATGCTTGCTGACATCGATAGCATACAACATGCCCTGTTACAAAATCGAGCTGCCATTGATTTGTTACTGTTGGCTGTGAGGAGCTCGAAGGAATGTGTTGCATGAACCTTTCTGGTCATTCCCAGAGCATCCATAAACAACAGCCAGAGTTGCAAAGCCGCTTTAACAAAATCACCTATAACTCCAGTCCGTTCACAGAATGGCTAAATTCCCGGGGTCTGGGACCCTGGTTTACACAATTATTGAAGTGGCTCATCCCTCTTCTCCTACCATTTGCATTATTATTCCATGTTTGCTACAATGCTTGCGAATGATGTTAGAACAATTTGTACAAGCTTCATATCAAGAGAAGGGGGAAGATATGGGAAACTATTATTTGGATACCCTGATAAAAGTATAAGGACAACTATTATTTTGGACACCCTGATAAAAGTATCCTTCAATCCCTAATGTTATGTGAGTTTCATTTGATTAGCCCAATGATCTAATGCTAACGGGACTGGTAAAACTGGATTACTAATGTTGTGCCATGTTTGTTTTCCTATCTGCAAGGGCCCTGCAGAAGGACAACAAACACAGCCTTCATTGTAGAAAAAATGAAAAAGGGGGGAAAATATGAGTATCAAGTGAATTGGGAAAGAACAACCCTAGGTACCAGTATAGGCTGGGGACTGACCTGTTGGAGTGTAGTGTGGGGGAAAGGGACTTGGGGGTCCTGGTGGACAACAAGATGACTATGAGCCAGCAGTGTGCTCTTGTGGCCAAGAGGGCCAACAGCATCCTGGGGTGGATTAGAAGAGGGGTGGTTAGCAGATCAAGAGAGGTTCTTCTCCCCCCTACTCTGCCCTGGTGAGACCACACCTGGAGTATTGTGTCCAGTTCTGGTCCCCTCAGTTCAAGAGGGATGTGGAGCTGCTAGACAGAGTTCAGCGTAGGGCAACGAAGATGATGAGAGAGGTGGTGCACCTCCCTTCTGAGGAGAGGCTGAGGGAGCTGGGTCTCTTTAGCTTGGAGAAGAGGCAACTGAGGGGTGACCTCATTAATGTCTACAAATATTTGAGGGGTGGGTGTCAGGAGGATGGCACTGGGCTGTTCTTGGTGTCATGTAG
>VXBP01010187.1:136205-254221 GCA_013400115.1 Rhinopomastus cyanomelas
GGAGAGCAGGTTGGAGAGGCAGGATCTGCCCTTCCTGAACCCATGTTGGCTGGACCTGAGCCCTTGGCCATCCCTCAGGTGTGCAGTTACTGCCCCCAAGATAACCTGCTCCATCAGTTTCCCTGGCACTGAGGTCAGGCTGACAGGCCTGTAGTTCCCAGGATCCTCCAGCCGACCCTTCTTGTGGATGGGGATCACGTTGGCCAGTTTCCAGTCACCTGGGACGTCTCCGGTGAGCCAGGACTGATGGAAAATGATGGAGAGCGGCTCGGCCAGTTCGTCTGCCAGCTCTCTCAGCACTCTAGGATGGATCCCATCTGGTCCCATGGACTTGTGGGTGTCCAAGTGGCTCAGCAGGTCCTGGACTAGTTCCTTGTGGATCTCCAAGGCTGCACACTGCTCCCCAATTGAATGTAGTTGTGTTCAAGATTCTTTAGCTGAGAAGGTGACTATCTTTCCCAGATCTCAACTAATTCTAAAGGAATAGATACCTCAAATGATAAAAACTTGAGTATTGTCAAATTAATGATTACCAGGATGTTCTTGTTTTCTATTCATGCAAACTATTTGACATTTTTGTGGGTGATGCTTTGCAATCAGTAGCTGTGAACAAACAAAAAAACATAATGGTGACAAATGACCAGATACTGTCTGCAAACAGCTATGAGAAACTCTGTTAACTGACATTTACTTATGCTCCTGATAGCAGTCTTTAAGGATGGCTCTTGGGCTCGTTTTTAAGCGGAGGGTAAGATGCAAAAACAATTTTTCAACCTTGCGTTAGTAGAACCTTGCTGTGTGACCCTAAGTTAAAAAAATATACTTCAGGTTGGTCTAGCGCCTGTTGGTGTCAGTAGAGGAACTGCCATCCACTGGTCTTTGAATATGGCTTCAACTCATATCTGTGGCTGTAAAATCGATTTAAAATTTACCATGTTACTGAGGTCATTGATTGCTGTTACGTCTTGGATACCAAGGCACGTACTTGGAGATAAGATGCAGAATTCTGAAGTATTACTATGGAAATTGAATTTTTTAATGAAAGATTAGTGCTGTATGAAGATCAGCAATTTTCACCTCTGCAAACAATGACCCCCTGGAGTGATGAGTCTGTATACATGTAATTTAGTAGAAGACCAGAGGTCAGATCGCTTCCACATGTGCAGATTTATTTGATTCATATATGTATATTTATGTGGTGTCTGCACGTTTATATTGTGTATATGAGTATGACTCTTAGTTCTTTGGGTGTTTCACTGAAAGATATGTCTCCCAATTACAAATTAGGAAATACAATAGAAAATAAATCTAGTCTTCTTGTAGGAGCTGAACTATCACCATCCTGCTTCTGCTTCAGAGCAAGGGGTCACCGTCAGCTTCAGGTGTAGCCAGTTGTTGCTCTGTTCAAGGTTTGTTGGTCTGTTCAAGGAGGACCTGAGAATCATTTCAGAATTCAGAATCTTTCAGAACAAGAGAATATAATTAATCAGATGCATATATATATATATGCATATGTAATGCATAGAAATGAAATTAAATTCTTTATCAGTGCACCTGACTGTCCTGGCAGAATATGCAGGATCTGTCATAGTTCACATAGATTGGAGCAAACGCCAATGAAAAGAGACTACAATAATTTCTCATAAGGGGAAAACATATGTGATCAATCAAAACACATCTTATTAATCCATATTCAGCAGAGACAGCAAACTATTTTAAGAACCTTTGCCTTCTGGAGAGCTGTTGGTAAGTGTAAAGCTTGGATAAAAGTAAAAAAGTACTTGTAAGTTATTTTTTTTCTGTTGGTAATCAAGATTTTCTCATAGAAGATGACATCATCTATGCATTGTGGAGAACTGAGGTCCACATTTACAGTGGGAGAATTGTTGCTGTCTGAATCCTGAGTTTTTCTTCAAGTGTCTTCCCCCTACCAGCATTTGTGTTTGCAGAAGGTGCTTTTTGGTAACATAAAAATAGTCTGGTGATGTTCCAGTATATTGCATTGCCCTATTACTCTTTGCTTTCTTGCCAGAACATGCAAGCATTAGAAGATGTTTTACAGGAAGTGTTGTCTGGCCGCTCAGATTGCTCTCTTGAAGGTATGTGGGTGGCTTAGAAGCTCTGTAGTTGTCTGCCATGGGCTTAAAGTACTATTTAACTGCTCTATATGGATTTTCTGAAGCTTCTTGACAAGTTTCCCCTTATCATTGATGAAAATACATAATGCTCTTTCACTTTCAGAAGAAGCAGGTAGTTCATCAGAAGGTTTAGCAACGTGACTGTTCTGGCATTATATGTCCATACTGCATGCAAAAAAAGAACCTGTCTTGTGCTGGAATCTTGTAAACTCCACGGTGTTGCATTTACATCAGTTTTTCCTTTTCTAAAGCACGAAAAAGAAATTGGGATATCACTGTGGCACATTGAAATCACGTAGTAAATATCATGCAAGGAAAAAAAAAGGTGAGAATGCCTAGGAACTGTTTTATAGAAATATGTAATTTCAAAAATATAAGGCTACCTGAGTGACTAAGCTCTTATCTAACTGGCGCTTGATTCTTCAGGTCATGTGAGGCTCTTACTGAAGTGGAAGTGAATGCTAACTTTAATGTAGTCAAGAGAGAGCCTGGAGAAA
This sequence comes from Rhinopomastus cyanomelas, assembly GCA_013400115.1. Taxonomy (NCBI): domain Eukaryota; kingdom Metazoa; phylum Chordata; class Aves; order Bucerotiformes; family Rhinopomastidae; genus Rhinopomastus; species Rhinopomastus cyanomelas. Next base: position 138,841 of record VXBP01010187.1, read on the forward strand.
AACTGACAGTACGGTGGTCTGGATAGCAACGGGAAGAGAAGGAAAAGGTCGTTCACTTTATTCCTCCACTCTAAGATAACATGTTTTGAGTGAATTGTCCTCCTCAAACAAGTGTATAAAGAGTACACCGTAACATCCATCCTTGAGATGAAATGACAGACCTTCCAGGAGTGAAAGCTGAAGACAAAAGTGTCAGTGGTGAGCACCAGGAACCTCTGGCAGCCAGGTCCAAAGGTCTGGATAAGAATTCAAGAGATGGTAACAACTGTCTAATATTATCTCCTGCTCTGGAAATTGGTGAGCAAATGCTTGCACTTGACAGTGTTTGTGTTATGACAGTTTAAAGAGCTTTTTATTTACACAGTAAGTCCTTTTACAATGCTTCTTAGATGAAAAAAATAACCCCAAACCTAGTACAGAGAAGAAGGAATCTGGCTTTGTGTGTCGTGGTCGCATAAATCTTGTAGTGCATACATCTAAAACCATCTGTGCTGGAAAACTGAGTTAGCTCACCTTCACAGGGAAGGGCTGATCTGGTGCTCATAAGTCATGAAATTTATAGCATACTTTCCTTTTGCCCTTGCACCACAGTGTCTGCTACACCCTGGAACTGACAACCAGCACCTTTGTCAGCGGCACCTCATTGCAATTCAAGAAACACAGGGTTCAGTGTTCATTTACAGTATTCACAGTAAGGGGCTGATAGGTTATGAATTGACCCAGTGCAAACTCGTGTTTGCTGGAGGTGACTGCCATGCACCAACAGATGTATGTGCTTCTGAGCTGATACGTGGGCAGCTACTGGTGGTACCTGCAAAGTACCCACAGGCAGAAGTAACTAACTAGTAAACGTTACTATGAATGCCCCTTTAACAGGCAGATGTAGTACCTCATAAGTAAAAAAAACTCCTTTATTAGGTGGATAAACTCAAGCAGAGTCAAAGTCTGCCACGTAACAGTGAATTGTGTGAAGCTCAATGTGGCTGGAAAGAATATTTTTAATAATCAACATGATTAATATTTCTTCACAGTTACATCACTGACTGAGGATCCCTTGACAATACATGCATACTGGGAAACATTTGAGAAACCTTGGAATAATACCTTAATAGCAACTTACTAGTGAATCATTATGGAGTGTGACTAGTTAAGAAACTGAGAGCATAGCCCCTACTGCTGTACCATTGTTCATTAAAATCTGAAAGCAGGATGAGCGAGTCAGTACTGTATGCATATTTGGTGATAGATTGACAAGAAATAACTGGGAGCTGTGCTTAATAAAGGAGTGAGATGATGCCTATGACTGTTCTGGTGACTCCTGGTGGGGTCACCGTGCTGAGCCGGCACAGGACAAGATTAATTCACAGCTGGCTGAGTGGTGTCCCTGCTGAATGTAATGCAGGCAGGCTACAGTCCCAGCTATAATGGAAACAGGAAGAAAGCAGTAAACTGGAAAATAGGTGTCAGAGCCAAGCATTTGGGGGTGTTACAAGCTTTTGACAAGAAAGGATGGCTCTGCAACAAGACTACACATGGAGAATTTTGGTGTGTATTCAGCTTTCAATGCGTGTTCTCTTTGTGGAAGAGTTATTTTTTACCTGACTCATTAGCAAACTAGTTGACCTTCTAAAACATTTGAAAAACAGTAAATGGTGGCCTCTGAACTCTGCATAGGTGTTTTATGAACATATGTAGCTGGTTCAATACAGGCTCTGTATTCATGAGAGTCATCTAGCCAGGAACAAAGCATTTGGTGCAGAAATATCTGTCCTGCTAGCTAAAGTCAACTGGAGAAAAAAACCCTTACACTTGAATTACACGTGGCAAAGAATGTGATTATGGGAGAAGCACTGTTGTGATAAAAGATGAAAACTCCTTGCTCCCTATATCATCTCTTCCAGACATTAATGCTGAGCTTTCGAGTGGAGTAGAAGGCAGTAGGGACAGTGTTCAAATGAGAGAGTCAAATTCCACTTGATTGTAAATTTTATGAAGTTAGTACTGTTACAGCATGAAGTCTAAGAGAATGGAACTAGAGTTTGCATTCTGGGTGTGATTTTTTTTTATTTTTGCCATTTAAAGGCCAGATACTCTGCATGATCTCCATGAAGTGCAATCCATGGAAGTTTCATGATTTTTATTGGCTTTCTCTGTTCTTCCCCAGATCATACACGGCACACTTGTAAATTGGCCTTTCACAGGGTCCTCACAATGTATTCTTTCATTTCTTTAGTGTGGTAGGTACACGATTTGTTCTGGTTTTCACCTCTATCTGCAAAAATCTTAATAAAACCTAATTTTATTTTTTCTTTTCTTTTTTGATGACACTTCTGCTTTCTTTCAGCTCCATCACCTTGTACTGTCTGTGTGTGTCTTTATCCAAACTTTCCTTCTACTACTGTCTCTCCTGGGGTACTTGCAATGCTCTGGTAAACCAGAGGTGCAAAGCCAAGCATTTCCTTGGATGCTGAGTTCTAAGTAAGTTCCTGGAAGATGCAGAGGCTTTAGCCTGGCTGTTGAGACCTGTGAACATATACTGATAGCAGTATTTGATCGTTCTCCTTGTGATTCATCTGACTACTGAGTTGTGTTTGAGAGAGAGCATGCTACAGTTTGAAAATTACCAACTTTTGAGATGTATAGAGTTGTGCTTTCATGAAGAAAAAAGTGCATTTTGCTTTAAGAGAATTCTCCCAGTGACCTGTTCTGGGAGGGGTGGGCACTATGTGACACTATAAAAGAGGGCTGTTGACCCCACCCCACCTTTCTTTTTCTCTTCTGGGAGTTTTGCCCCAGACCCTCAACACAGGGCTCCATACTCCTCCCATCACTTCTGGGCTGGGGAGGGAGATGAGACAGGAGGGAACATGGCAGCTTGAAGCAGCCCCTCCTCTCCCAGAGGCAGGAGGTGCACAAAGCCCTCATCCCTGCTGGAGGCAGCAGCTGCCTCCTGGGCCACTTTCTGCCTGGGAAAGGCAGCCCAAGAAGCAGACCCTGGTCCAGTCCCGGCCCCAACCTCACCTGGCCCGGCCCAAGCATCAGGACCTGGCCCAGCCCGAGAAGCAAGAATTTAGTTCAGATACTACCCCTCACCACGAGGCAACCATCCAGTGACCTATGGTGAGCTGAAGAATACTCCCGTCCCCTGTAGCTGAGGTGAGAGGAGACACAGAGAGACAGGAGGGGAATGGAACTCTCTCAGCCATGTTTGCAGTGTGGTGGAGGGCCCTGCTGATGCCAGACATGCAGCTGTCGCCATGTCATGCTCACCATGTGGCAAGCCATCATCTTTGAGCCATTGTTCATGAGGAAGAGAGACTGTTTGTCATTTCTGTTGCTGAGAAAAGCTGGAGGTGTTTGAGTATTGGCAGGAGAAGGAGCCTCAGGAGAGGCATCTGAGAATTCCTTTGTGCTTAGCTCAACTGTCTGTTCTGAAGGAAGCAGAAGGACTGGAGAAGCCTTAGACCTTGGGCAAGGAAGAGAGAGACTGAGTTCTTTTTGAATGCATGTCTCCTGCATTGAGGAACGCAGGTTCAGGCTCTGAGGATCAGGCCTGCGCGATCAGCGTTTTGCTGGAGAAGCTACGCTGAAGAATTGAAGAATTTGCTGGTCTTGAACAGCTGAGGGTTCAGTGTCTGCAGATGAGAGTGTGTGACTCATAGGTCTCTCAAAACAAATAGAAGAGAGGGTGGCTGTAATCTTCTCTACTTGACTGATATGCTTTCACAAGATCTCTAATGTAAAAAACAAAAAACAAAGACCAATACAGCAGTAATCTCCTATTGTATTTGTCTGACAATATGTGATGGCATTTGTGACAGAGTTTCTGGTTTGTACACACTAACTTGCTTAGAATCATAGAATCATTAGGGATTGCAAAGATCATCTAGTCCAATCCCCCTGCAACAGCAGGATCACCTAGACCAGGTCACACAGGAACACATCCAGGTGGGTCTTGAACATCTCCAGTGAGGGAGACTCCACAACCTCCCTGGGCAGCCCGTTCCAGTGCTCCATCACCCTCACTGGGAAGAAGTTCCTTCTCAGGTTGATGTGGAACCTTCTGTGTTCCAGCTTACAACCATTGCCCCTCGTTCTATCACTAGATGACATTGAGAACAGCCCAGTGCCATCCTCCTGACACCCATCCCTCAAATATTGTAGACATTAATGAGGTCACCCCTCAGTCTCCTCTTCTCCAAGCTAAAGAGACCACTGTGTGTTGTCCCACTGTTTGCTACCAGCGAGCAGGAGACTATTTACCCCTTCCCCCCTTCAAACCCAGTTTATAGACCTACCGATGAGCCCTGCCTATTCCTGCCCCAGGATCCTTTTTCCCCCTCTGGGACAAGTGCATCCCACTGGTTGTTTGGAGATGTGGTGCCTTGTAAATGGAGCCATGATTGTAGAATCCAAAACCCTTTTGGTGACACCAGTTCTGGAGCCATGAATTGAGCTGCTGGCTCTTCCTAAATGTTCCCTCGTCCATCGCTGATGTTAGAGGGATAGAGGAGAACACAACTTGAGCTCCTGATCCCTTTAGCTGAACTTTTTCTTCTTTCTATATGTAGTTATAGATTTAAATAAGTCCTTTTCATTTTCCCTAAGCTATCCATTGTCTGGCAAATTCTATTCAAGATCTCATCAAGACCTAACTGCTTTTTCTTTTCCTTTCTTTTTTTAATTCTGGTGTTGAATCCACCACAAAATGGTGCCGAAAAACCCGGAGGAAAAGGAGTTTCTTTGTTTTAGCCCACTTCAGAGCACTGTTTGGAGAATGTGGGAGATGCTAAACAGGTCTTCTAGCAGGACTCACATGTCCAGAGTTGTAGGAGATCCTTAAATATGTGGCACAAAGATGCTCTGAGATACTGATAGGGAAAAACTTTGTGTTTTGTCCACTGTTGTCTCCTTTGCAGCTGTTACCAGAACTGGAAGTATGTGATCGTAGAAAGTTAATCTCAGAAATAAACCTGTTTGAATTGGGTTTTCCACATTGGGCCTATGGCAAACACAGCTCAAAAGCCTGACTGTGTATTGTTTCCTTTACTGCTTAAAAATTGAGGCTGCGTGTTTCTTTTATTGAATCAGTTAGAGCTGGCTAGACATATAACTTGGTGTGATTTATTGGATTGCAATATGTAAGGCATGCAACAGTCTCTATCCCTTAAAATCCAAAGACTTTGACTTGCCCATCTGAACAGAAAATGCGAGGTCTATGGTTGACCTCCATAAATTTGATGGGGTAATCAAGGAGGAAGAAGAAATATATTACCAGACTGTACAAGCAGATGGCTGTGAGGTCACCGCTGGTGAACTGCAATGCTACTCAAGAGGAGACAGACACCATCTTTGTCTCTGTTAGGCAGAAAAGCCTATGGTAGCTGCCAGCTCCTCAATTAGAATTGGTCTTGTGATGAACTGCTTGCAGATCCACAAATGCCTGAAACAGTACCAGAAGTGTACGCCATGCTCCTGCCAATTCTGCACAGCTCTTTGGAAATGACCTGTGGTGATGTGTAAAAATACATGAACTGCTTTTCTCCAGAACTTGCGCAGTTTGTGTCATATGTGTAAATTTCTTCTACTAGTGTTTGCTAACTGAGCTGTACCAAAATGAACTCCTAGGCACAGGTAGGCAAATACTTTAACACGAAAGGTTTTTCTTTGTTCAGATAAGATCTTTTATCAAAATGAAAACTGAACGAGGAGGCCTTCACCAATTGAATAAAGAGTGGTATCGTTCCTCTGTGTGCGAGAGAGAACAAGAGCCAGATGTGTGAGAACTAAGTTCTCATGTCAGCTATTGAGGTTGCTTATGATAATTAACTTAGTTTGTGCTATCCTCCAAGGCAGGCCTTGCAATTCCTAAAGTACAGATGGGGGCTGTGATAGGCAAAGGCTAGTGCTTTCAATTTGTGAACTCCTAACTTCGACCTCAAAATGAAGCAATTTAATTTTGAGATACTACATCTCTGTGAAATAAAAATATTTCCTACACAATCCTGTACTTACATTCTACTGCTTTTAGTCAAATATTTAGAGATATAGTCCTGAACTGCTGTCATGTAATGCAGATACCTTTCATAGTCTGTGGACACCTTTAATACTGTGGATTATCTGAGATATAGTGGGTTTGTTGTTCCTTTTCTCATCCTCAGACTAAAACATCGCTGTATTAAGGTACTCGAGATTATTAACATGGGAATGATAGATATCCTGAGTAGAGATCCCAGATTACAGAACTCTATAGGTCAGGCTCAGGAGTTAATTCTAATACCAAAATGCCTGGGAAAGTGAGGCTTTGGTTGTGTCTAGAGAGTGCTCTGTTGTATATCACTGAGATTATGTGAACATTGATTCCTTGCAGACTGTGCAGTGCATACATATGATTACACACCTTTGACTTCAAGGAAGTCAAGCAGGAAAATATTTATATCAGTTCCAGACGCCTCAAAATTGAGAACCTTGTCTCACAGTTACAGCAACTTGTCACATTTACACCATTTGTTGCGCCCATATGCCAAGAAAAGAAATGCTGTGTTTGAAAGAAGTGAAATTTCAATTTCCAGTAGAAATACTTAGATCCTGCAGAAACTTACATACGCACAATAAAATGTTCTTCGATTGAAATGCTTCAAACAAACGTTTAAGCAAAATGCCATGTGTTAAAATGCCCTGAGAGCCCTGGGTGTTAGGTGTTGAAAATTCATTCTTATAGCAAGTGCACTGATGGGAATTCTGTTGTGGGTATTAGAGGTCTTCCTGATGGTCAGCAATCTCATTTGCCATCGTGGGTTATCAAAAGGAAGGCACATGCTTGTGTACTTTGGCACGTTGATTTCAAAAGACCTCATCTGCTTATTTTCCTTGTACATATTATGGCAAAAGGATATTTTCTCCACTCCCCTGCCAGGGTCTTTCTTGCCTTAAGACTGTGAAAGAAATTCCAAATCTTAGGAATTCCAGAAGATTTCTCTACTTTCACATCTGCATTGCAAGAGGTACCTGTTGATCTCTCTTCTCTGTCCATCTCAACTTCTGTTTTGCAATTCTTGTGTATGTGGAGTGCACCAGCCTGGTCTCCAGGTCTTTCACATCTGCAGGGATTCAGAGAGCCATATAGTCTATGAAGTTCAGGCCCACACAGAAGTCAAAGACAGTATCTTGTGTTTGTGCTTTATCTGACAATAGATCAAGATAGAGCTGGCTTTAGAGCCCTGTATAGTACCTGGACTAGTGAATATGTGTTGGAAGTGAGCTGAGAGAGAAAGGATTAGGAAGGGAACAGCCTTGGATTCTGCCCTGGAGGCACCTTTTTCAGTGCTGGGGGGCAGGCATAAAAGCATCCGTTCCATCAGCCACATCTGAGGTTATACACGTGAAGATTTTCTCTTGATGCATACCAGTATGACTGCCATTCCCTTTCCTGTACACTGGACTAGTTTTGAAAGCACTCATCCAAAATATAGGTGAGAGGATTTGATTCCTATTTGAGACCGAAAGTTTCACTTGGGCTGCAAGAAAAAGCAGGAGGGAGAACATTTCTGTACAGCTCAGATTGTGGGACAACTCCTCAGAAATTCTGTGCAGTGAAGTGGAAGTCCTACTCTGGCTACCAGACAAGTTTACCTACACAAACATCTTGAAAAGAAACCTGACCACAGTAGTTGTGGTTTAATTTCTTAAAAACCTAGATCACTGTGTTGTGCTTCCACTCTGGAGCAAATATGCAGTGTGGCATGAGTTAAACAGACAGTGACAGCTCACCCGAAGAGCCTTCAGGCTGTTTTAGCTGGGAACTTGACTGTCTTGAAGCCAAGAGTGTTGAAACTCCTTCCTGACTTGTGGATCTCTCCCACAGCACCTGGGCACCGATGAGTGCTGCTTCAAACCTCTTGCAGATGGGCTGCATAACACTGAAGGACTCTGTGAGTGGCAGACATGACTGCAGCTGGGATCCTGGACACAGGATTTCTGTGAAGGAGCCCTGCCTGGCTAAGAAATAAGCCATGTGCTGAGTGTCTCCTCTTTGTTGGTGTCAGAGGACTCCTGGCACATCCTCTGCTGCTCTGCCCTGCCTCCTGGAGCCTGTTGAGCCCTTTGGGCTGATCCTGCTGCCTTCATACCCCTTCTCAGACAAACAGCATTGGAACCGACAGCACATGCAGTGAAGGTGAGAGTTTCTCTCCCCACTCCTGCAGTAGGTCTGAGAGCATGGTCCTAGGGGCACCATAGGTATTTGGAGATAGTTGGGCCAAACACCCCTTCTTGGTGCGCCCATGCACGGACAGAGAAGATAATGCTTGAATTCAGGCACAAGTTCAGCTGCACATCTACTTTCAAGGAGCGGCATCGCTGCTGTCCAAACACTTGGATAGCTTCAAAGCAGAAGGTGTGGCAGGGCTGAGGTTGGGCTGCTGTCTCCATCAGGCAGTCACATGGCTTGTTGGGCAAATTTCAAGATTACAGGTTTTGACTCAAACATTCAATTAGCTGTTTTGGGGGTTTGGACAGTTCCAGGTTTATTGCCTTCCCATGAAATTCCTCCTGCAATTACGTCCTGATGGGCTGTTAAATTGTTGTGTTTCGTCTGGTTCACAACCTGGCAGGTTTTCTTCATTCCTGAAAAACCAAGCAAAGCTTTTGCAGATACAAAAGAAAAACAGAGGGGGAAAAGCCAACCGGGCAGATAAACCCATTATAATCAAACAAATTAAATGCATATGTGTGTACAAATGGGAGATATTTTCAAAGGCAGACAGAAGGCCCAGAGCCCTATTCTGTACTTAAGACCAAACTTCTGTTAAATAACAGAGCACAAAATCATTACATCAATAAATGATTACTTATTACTTATAGTTTCATTTTGAGACAGAATCTACCTGAAATGAAAAACTGTTTGGTGTAGTAATTAGAAAGGGTTGCTTACTTACCCCCTCATCCTTATTTTTTCCTCTGATCAAAGCAAGAGACAGTGGAGCGCCTCCCTTACGAGGAGACGCTGAGGGAGCTGGGTCTCTTTAGCTTGGAGAAGAGGAGACTGAGGGGTGACCTCATTAATGTCTATAAATATTTGAAGGGTAGGTTCAGGAAGATGGAGCTGGGCTCTTCTCAGTGTCATCTAGTTGTAGGATGAGGGGCAATGGGTGCAAGCTGGAACGTAGGAGGTTCCACATAAATATGAGAAGGAACCTCTTCCCAGTGAGGGTGACAGAGCACTGGAACAGGCTGCCCAGGGAGGTTGTGGAGTCTCCCTCACTGGAGATATTCAAGACCCGACTGGACAGGTTCCTGTGTGACTTGGTTTAGGTGATCCTGCTGTGTCAGGCGGATTGGACTAAATGATCTTTCGAGGTCCTTTCCAATCCCTAATGATTCTATGATTCTATGATGGTGGAACTTCTGTCTGATTTTCACACAGCTATTTCATTCCCTCATCCACACTCCAGATTGTCTCCAAACTGGATATGTATTCTCACTGAATTTTCTAAAATTTATGATTTAAACCACTCACAATTTCCATATTTCTTCATGATTTTGTAGATCAATACCACATCCTTCCTCAATCTTTTTCAGGTTCTAATCTTCTTGATGGACTTTTGTACTGAGTTACTCTCATCAACACTTTCCCTGAGCTTTTCCTAGTTGTGTGATGTCCTGAAAGGCAACATGTCATCCCATGATGCAGTTTTTTATGTCTTCTGTACTATGTTTACTGTTTTCTGATTATGGTGATTTCAAGATCACAATTAAAGAATAAAGGAAAAGAAAACAAAGCAGTTAGGTCTCAGTGAGATCTTGGATAGAATTTGCCAGACAATGGATAGCTTAGGGGAAATGGAAAAAGGTTTATTAAATATATAACTATATACAGAAAGAAGAAAGAAATAGTTAAGCAAGTTAGTGCACACAAACCAGAAACTCTGTCACAAATGCCATCACATATTCTGAGAAAGATACAGTGGGAGATCACTGCTGTATAGGTCCTTGTGTTTTTTACATTAGAGACCTGGGGAAAGAACATATCAGTCAAGCAGACAGGGGTATAACCACCCTCTTTTCTGTTCATTTGGAGAGACCCTCCAGGCCCCTCATGTGTTGCCCACACTCATCTGCAGACACCGAACTCTCAACTGTTCAGACCGACTTTCAATTCTTCAAAACACCGATCGCACAGGCCTGATCCTCAGAGCCTGAACCTGCGTTCCTCAATGCAAGAGACATGCATTCAAAAAGAACTCGGTCTCTCTCTTCCTTGCCCAAGATCTAAGGGTTCTCAAGTCCTTCTGCTTCCTTCAGAACAGACAGTTCAGCTAAGCACAAAGATGCCTCTCCTGAAACTCCTTCTCCTACCAATACTCGAGCATCCCCAACTTTTCTCAGTGGCTGCTCAGTGGCTCTCTTCCTGCTGATCAGTGGCTCAAAGATGGTGGCAACTAGCCATGTGGCCCCAGCCATGTGTGGAGCATAAGATGGTGACTTATCACGTCTGGCATCAGCAGGATCCTCCCCAACATGGCAAATGTGGCCAAGAGAGTTCCATTCCACTCCTGTCTCTCTCTGTCTCCTCCTGCCTCAGCTACAGGGGAAAGGACAGTATTCTTCAGCTCACCATGTGTCACTGAATGTTGTCCCATGAAGGAAGGATAATCAGCACAAAGTTCTTCCTTCTCTGGTCCGTGGTGCCTGCCTGGAGCTGGGCCAGGTTGGAGCTGGGGCCAGATCAGATCTGGGACTGGGCCAGGGCCTGCTCTCTCGGGCTGCCTACCTGAGGCAAAACAGGGGCCTGGGGCAGTGGGGCCACCACCCTCCTGCCATCTCAGGAGCACAGCTGGGCCACCGCGAGGGCAGCGGGGCTATGGCCAGCTGCCGCGTCTCCTCTGTCACGTCTCCACCCACCACCTGGAAGTGCATGTAGGGGGGAAGAGGTAGCCCCGTGCCAGTGTGCTGGGTTAAAGCCTCCAGCCAAAAGAGGCAGGGCTGGACCATAAGCCTTCCTTTATAGTGTCACCTTTGTGCCCCCCCCCCCCCCCCAACATATTTGACTGTTGCTGAGCTTTGAGTTAATGGCTTCAAAATTGTATTTGAATTAATACTGCCATCTTTGAGAAGTACTAATAAATGTAGACACACTTTTCTTTATCTGTGTTTAGGATCTTTTCCCCCCTACATACAGTTTTTCACTAGCTGGATAATGGCTTTCAGCTTTAGGCAATTTAAATGTCTGGTAAGGCTTTCTAGGAAAACTTTTTATTACTCTACTCTACCACTTTTAGATGTGATGATCCTGAGTACATCTGTGTCATATGGGAGCTTGGCAGCTTTTGTGAGCTCATTATTTATTTCATTTTCCACATAACTTCTGGAAACGTGGAGCAGCAAAAGAGACCTGAGAGCAGATTCTTCCCATCTTAGTATATTTATTTGTTTCTGCCTAGAATATTTTGTTTCCCTCAGTCCATGATAACTTCTTTTCTTTAGCTTAGCAAGGGGTTTTGATGAGAATCTTTGAGAATCAGACATGCTACATTCAAATAATCATCCTTTGTGTTCTTATTAATGATTTTTGGTTGTCTCGTTCTGGTTTGACATTTACAATTTGAATATTTTTCCTTCTGGTTGGATGTTTAAATTATTTTCTCTATGTTTTTTTACTTTTTCATTTTCTGCTACTTATCTATACTGTCTCTTGCTAAGATATTGACTTACTGTCTAAAATTTCTGTATCATACCTGAAAATCCTTCTAGTAATTTATTTTGTTCTTTGTTACTGAGTCCTCCAGATTAATTGTTCTCCTCCCTAATGTTAAAGAAAGAGATCTGAGGGAAGGAATTTTCACATTTGATAAGGATACTGTGCTTTTTACATTTTTTGGTAGCTGGACTTTGATGTTTGTCCTGTAGTAGTCTTGTTTCATTTAAAATTTCATATTTTTTCCATTTCCTCCCCAAACCATGCTATAAGTTATATAAACTTGTTGGAAGTATGAAAACAGTAAACAAGCTTCTCTCTGTGGCGTACACTGAGGTTTCTGTGTTACATGCACTATAATGTTATCATCCAAGTCAAATGAGCAGACAACATCTTTAAATAATAAACCCTTCATATTTCCTCTGTTTTTCAATGTACAACACAAAATACCTTAAGTGGCATATTTAAGGCATGCCAATTTCATCTCTAAATATAACAATTCTTCTCTGTGCTTTGAAGATATGCCTAATAATATTCTGATGCAGTGGAAAAATGGAAATATGGCAAGACAAAAGAATTACAAAGTATTTTTTTGATAGCTAGAAATTTGAAGAAAGCTCTGAAAAGGGGTAGAAACATGAGGTGCAACTGTGCAGTGGTAAAATCAGAAAGATGAAGATTCCAATAGAATATCCAAAGCACAAGAGCTGATGGTCTTCCAATATTCTATTCCAATAAAATATTCCACTATAATTCCAGTAGAATTTTGAAGAGACAGAAAAAGAAAACTTTAGGTTAAAACTAAGCCATTTTCCTGGAAAAGTTAAATAATAATTAATTTACAACTGTGGAATCATAGAATCACAGGATCATCAGGGATTGGAAGGGACCTCGAAAGAACATCTAGTCCAATCTCCCTGCAACAGCAGGATCACCTAGACCAGGTCACACAGGAACACATCCAGGTGGTGCTTAAACATCTGCAGTGAAGCAGACTCCACAAGTCCCCTGGGCAGACTGTTCCAGTGCTCCATCACCCTCATTGTTAAGAATTTCCTTCTGATATTTATGTGAAACCTCCTATATTCCAGTTCACACCCATTGCCCCTTATCCTATCACTAGATGACACTGAGAAGAGCCTGGCTCCATCCTGCTGACACCCACCCTTCAAATATTTAGACATTAATGAGGTCACCCCTCAGTCTCCTCTTCTCCAAGCTAGAAAGACACAGCTCCCTCAGCCTCTACTCGTAAGGGAGGTGCTTCACTTCCTTCATCATCCTCATTGCTCTATGTTGGACTCCCTCCGGCAGCTCCACATCTCTCTTGAACTGGTGGCCCAGAACTGGACATAATACTCCAGATGTGGTCTCACCAGTGCAGAGTAGAGGGGGAGAAGAAGCTCTCTTGATCTGCTAACAACCCCCTTCTGATCCACCCCAGGATGCTGTTGGCTCTCTTGGCCATAAGAGCACATTGCTGGATCATGGTCATCCTCCTGGACACCAGGACCTCCAGGTCCCTTTCTCCTACACTGCTCTCCAACAGGTCAGTCCCAAACCCATACTGGTACCTAGGGTTGTTCTTGCCCAGAGGCAAGACTCTACACTTACCCTTGTTATACTTCATTACATTTTTCTCTGCCCAGCTCTCCAGCCAGTCCAGGTCTTGCTGAATGGCAGCACAGTCTGCTGGGGTGTTGGCAACACCATCCAGCTTTGTGTCGTCGGCAAACTTGCTGACAGTGCATGCCAATCCCTCATCCAAGTCGTTAATGAATAGATTGAATAGGACTGGTCCCAGTGCTGACCCTTGGGGGACCCCACTAGATACAGGCCTCCAACTAGACTCTGTCCCATTGACCACTACTCTCTGGCTTCTATCCTGTAGCCAGTTCACAATCCACCTCACTACCCAGTCATCCAGACCACACTGCCTCAGTTTGGGTGAGAGGATGCTGTGGGAGAATGTGTCAAATGCTTTACTGAAGTCAAGATAGACCACATCTATCCAGCTGGTTATGTCCTCATCAAAGGCTCTCAAGCTGGTCAAGCATGACTTCCCTTTGGTGAAGCCATGCTGACTGTCTCTAATGATCCTCCTGACCTTGATGTGCCTGGAAACAGCCTCTAGAACAAATTGTTCCATCACCTTTCCTGGGATAGAGATGAGGCTGACCGGTCTGTAGTTACCTGGGTCCTCCTTCTTACACTTTTTGAAGATTGGTGTGACATTTGCTATCCTCCAGTCTCTAGGCACCTCTCCTGATTGCCATGACTTAGAAAAGGGTAATGGAGAGCGGCTTAGCAATGACTTCTGCTGTCTCCCTTAGCACATGCGGGTGCATCCCACCTGGGCCTGTGGATATGTGTCCATGCAGTTTGCTCAACTTGTCCCTAACCCAGTCCTCATCAACCAAGGCAGGCTCATCTCTTGCCTCGACTTCCTCTGGAGTCTCAGCAGTCTGGGACTTAATATCAAGACAGCCTTCAGAAGTACAGAGAGAGGCGTGTTAATATTGAGTTAAAGTGTTATTTTCCCGTATTTTAGAACTCCCATTAGCGTCAGCTCTTGTGCTTTGGATATTTGCACTGCTTGTGCCCCCACAGAAACGTTGTCCACTTATTACTCTTTTAGGTGTCTATGCATGTACACTGTTCTCCATATCAGGAGTGTGGTTGCTGCCTCCCTTTACCCTAAATCTTGTGTAAGTCTGTGTAGCCAAGTTTTCCACATAACATTTAAATAATCTTCCTCCAATTTTTTCGTTCTGAGCAAGTGAAATCTTTGAGAAAGCCCTATCCAATATATCCAATATATTATAATCAGGTACTACTACTACTACTACTACTACTACTACTACTACCTTACCATGAAAGATATTCAGAAATGTGTCAAGCAACCATTTTCTTCCTATCTGACTCTCATGCTGCCTTAATCAATAATTCTCAATGGCTGAAATGTCTTTAAGAATTTCAGAAGACTGCATCCAAGAAGTTTCTTTCCTTTCTTTCTGAGCGTCGCACCTTGCCTGCACAGTAGTCATTTTGCAGCATACAGTAGGAAGCCAAAGTGATGCCAGAACAGGTAGGCACATGAGCAGGGTATATTTTCTGTTCCCTCTGCTAACTGCTTTTGTTTCGCCATTCTGTCGCTGAAAGCACGTGCATATGTAACGTTATCTCGAAGAGGTCCGTCCTCTAGCTTTTTCACACTTGTGAAGGAGTTGAGAGGGATATAATCTGAGCCTCTGGATCTAGTAATTTCTGGTCTGCTCACTTTTAATCCCACAGGAGCCATCAGTACAGATGTGGGTTAGTAATGTGATGGAGTTGTACTGTGTGATTCAGATGAACCCTGGCAGCTTCTCTGTAGTGAATTTGGGACTCCATGAAGTTACATTTTCTGATCCTTTGCAAGTCAGCAAATCCATTCCTCCAGCTTCCTCAGCTCTCGGTCCTAGAAGCACTGCTCTCTAACATGTATAAGCACCACTACAAAGAAGAAGCAGAGCCCTTTGTGGCATCTGTTGGGTAGATTGCTTGATGATCACCAAGATAACAACGGGTCGGTTATTTGCCTTGGCTGCTAGGGCTAAACGAGCAGCATTTCCTGCTTAAGGAGCAGCCATTGATCTTTCGAGGTCCCTTCCAATCCGTAGTGATTCTATGATTCTATGATTCTATGTGCTTTCTCTTCTGATAGAGCTGCTACAGATAAGCCAAACAGAATCATAGAATCCCATGGGTTGGAAGACGTCTCCAAAAGTCATCAGGTTCAATCCCTCTGCAGTGAGCAGGGACATCCTGAGCTAGATCATGTTGCCCAGAGTCTTGCTGAGCCTCCCCTTGAATATGTCCAAGGATGGGACCTCAGCTACCTTCTTGGGCAACCTATACCAGTGTTGAATCACTCTCCTGCTAAAGAACTTCTTCCTAACAGCCCATTTAAATCTACCCTTCTCTAATTTCAAACCACAACCTCAAACCTTCACATTTCCAGATCTTCTTCTGCCTCATGCAAATATACATATCTTATGTTGCATCTCAAGCTGTACCAGAGGAGGTTTAGGCTGGACATTAGGAAAATCTTTTATTATTGAAAGCATCATTAGGCATTGGAATAGGCTGCCCAAGTTTGAGTCACCAACTCTGGGGGTGTTTAAAGATTGTTTATATGTGGTGCTTAGAGGTCTGGTCTAGTGGAGAACTTGGTAGAGTAGGGTTAATGGCTGGACTTGATCCTAAGGGTCTTCTCCAACCACAATGATTCTCTGATTCTGTGTTTCGGTCTGTCCAGTTCTCAAGTTTTCCTGATGTTCTTGAGAGGGTCAGAAAACAGCAACTCTTCGTTGTTTCCTTTCTGACTTCCACTGGATGTCAAATCCAGTCTTTCAAAAATCCCAATCAGTACATGCTGATATTTGTTGGAATCCCTGCTCGCACGCAGCTTTCAGAGGAGCAGTAGAAGATCTGCCAATGTGAGGCTTGAAATGAACCATTGCGCATGCATGCATCGTTGTTGTCTTTGCATATGATTTTCAAGTTACTGTTCTGTAGCACTGACAGGAGTCTCCTCTGTGTCACCAGAGCATCAATCAAGGTAAAAGTGAGATGATAGATTGGAAAAGTTTCCCTTTGTTGACCTTTTGCATTGCTGAAGAGCAAAGTGCCTTACAGAAATCTAATTTCCTAGCTGTGGGGTTCTTGAAGGAGATGGGGAGAGAAGAGCAAAGTAGAAAGGTCTAGAACGAGCCTATCCATGGGCAAGTAATAAATAAACTAAAAGGATTCTATATGCACCACACACTCTTGTACAAAATGTGCATCAAAACATCCTTGGGGTGTGTGATCTGCTGCAAACATCTCTATTTTGTGAGCTTGTAAAAACTCATTCGGGACATGCTCATGGTTAATGCTGGTTGAATCATTTATGCTTTTGGCTGCACTGAAGTCTGCACAGTTAATTCCCTTCTATTTTAGTTTGGTCAGATCAAGACTTCGAATGAAAACACTGTCGATACTCAGACCTGCCTTTGAAACTAACAGCTACTGTTGCTCAAAGCAATAGCTAGCAAAACTATTTGCCCGTGGCACAGCAGCAAAACGCTTTGGCTTTCTTTTGATACCTCCAATCATTAACCATTGTAAATCCTACCTAATGTGCAAGAATTTGCACTGCAATGTAGTTCCATCACAGAGGATGCCAAATCTATCATGAAGGAGCAAGATAGTGTAATAACTCTATTGAAATGATTTCAGAATGCTGCTGTGATCATCCAAGTCCTCACAAGTTATAAATAACTTTAATTGCCCGCATCGGTTATTTGCTGTTGTACTGAGTGTGATTTTATTACAATGTCTTCCAATCTTTTCTAATTTTAATGAGACCTTTTTCTTTTTTACTTTGGTTTTTAGATTTCGTTTTTGTATTTGTTGGGTTTTTTCGTTTGTTTTGAGTATTCAAACATTTTGAGGGAGGGCAAAACAAACTATAAAGATACTTAGCACATGTACTTCCAAGTACTTAAAATTGACAAGAGCCTTCTAATTTCTGGCTAATCTACTTGCATGGTTTGCAAAGCTGAAAAAAACCAAAGCATAACTGACAAACTTAAGCACCTCCTGTATGCAGCTCATCTTTGTGGATTCTCACTTAAGAGCTCCAAGCTAATAGAACTACCGTGTGTGTTCACTGCTGAAAAGCATCTTGTTACTTCTTGCTGTGGTCATTGCCTGTGGAGATGGACTTTTCTACCTAATGTTAAAACATAACCCTCCTTTTTGTAAACATTGTAAGGAGAACTGGAAATTTCCTTACTAAGACACACACACACACACACACACACACACACACACATATATAGCCTTGGGCTTAGATTTACCCTGGTTTGAACTGGCTGAGGATAGAAGTCAGAGAGTGGTGGTCAATGGGACAGACACTAGTTGGAGGCCTGTATCTAGAGGAGTCCCCAAAGGGTCAGCACTGGGACCAGTCCTGTTCAATCTATTCATTGATGACTTGGATGAGGGATTGGCATGCACTGTCAGCAAGTTTGCTGATGACACTAAGCTGGGTGGTGTCGCCGACACCCCCGCAGACTGTGCTGCCATTCAGCGAGATCTGGACAGGCTGGAGAGCTGGGCTGAGAAAAATCTAATGAGCTATAACAAGGGTAAGTGTAGAGTCTTACATCTGTGCAAGAACAACTCCAGGAGGACTGACTTGTTGGTGAGCAGCTTAGGAGAAAGGGACCTAAGTGTCCTGATGGCCAGCAGTATTACCATGATCCAGCAATGTGCTCTTGTGGCCAAGAGGGCTAACAGCATCCTGGGGTGGATTAGAAGGGGGTCGTTAGCAGATCGAGAGAGGTTCTCCTCTTCCTCTACTCTGTCCTGGTGAAATCACATCTGGTACATTGTGTCCAGTTCTGGGAACCTCAGTTCAAGAAGGACACAGAACTGCTGGAGAGAGTCCAGCACAGAGCTACAAAGATGATGAAGGAAGTGGAACACCTCCCTTGTGAGGAAAGACTGAGGGAGCTGAGTCTCTTTAGCTTGGAGAAGAGGAGACTGAGGGGTGACCTCATTAATGTCTATCAATATTTGAAGGGTGGGTGTCAGGAGGATGGAGCCAGGCTCTGCTCAATGCCATCTAGTGATAGGACGAGGGGCAATGGGTCCAAGCTGGAACATAGGAGGTTCCACATAAATATGAGAAGTGAGGGTGGGTGGTAGAGCACTGGAATGGGCTGCCAGGGGAAGTTGTGGAGTCTCCTTCTCTGGAGACATTTAAAACCTGCCTGGATATGTTCCTGTGTGACTTGGTCTAGGGTAATCCTGCTCTGGCAGGGAGATTGGACTGGATGATCTTTTGAAGTCCCTTCTAATCCCTAATGTCCTGTGATTCTGTGATTCTGTGTGCTCTAAATTGATGCACACTGTCTTTTTTGAACATGTAAAGTGCTTTGCAGTTGCTCCGTTGCTCCAAGCACTACTTGCAGTTTCCAAATATCATTTAGATCTTTGAGAAAAATTATTTGGGTGATGCCATTCATAATTACACTTATAACTTGTCAGATCTTTATTTCTGGAGTTAAAATGCTTTTGGAAGATGGTTATGTGGAGATAGGCACAGAAATATGAAGATCACTTAAAGCCAGGACTCGTCACTCCTCTAGTCATGGTGCTCCATGGAGCATGAGATCATTCCTGCGCAGCCTGCATTACCTTCTATCTAATTTGATTCATTTTTAAGATTCCACCAAGTCAAAATGTCAATCTCTCAGAATTTAATTTTCATTTGTACAAGTAATTCATATTGAATCAGATAACTTGTTCTCCATGCCTGCTATTCTGTGTGTTCCAGTGACTGGTAGCAGACACTGTGAATTTGATGGAAGTGGGATACTTAACAGAGTCACTTCCTTGGGCTGAGTTCTTCATTCATGACAATCAGGGTTTGTAAGCATTTCCTGAACCGTGGGTCTCATCAGGGCAATCATGCTATGTAGTGTCTGGCAGATCTATTGTCCATCAGAATTTTTATTGCCTTTTAGACTTTTGACCTCCACAACATCCTGCAATAATGAGCTTCGCAAATTAATTTTGCATCAGATATAATTATGTGTGAAAAATTATTTCCTGTTGCTTGTTTTAAATAATCTGCCTGGTAAATAAATTGGGTACTCCCTGATTAGTACACTAAAAAGTCTAGTAAGTATTCAATTTCTGCACATGCTTAACGTTTTTATAAACCTTTTGTTATCCCAGTACAAGCCAAAGAGACTATGTCATCTTTCATTAAAATTACTTCCCATCTTTGTTCAAAGATGTGCCAAGATATATAATGATGGAATGATGAAGATCATGATGCTCTTTATGATAATAACTCACACTAAAATTCACTGTGACTCCATTACTTTTCCTGATTAGTGGGACTTCTGGCCAGCCAGTCCTCCTGAACTAGCAGGCTATTTTAAATACAGTGCTGACTTACATGTATACCTCACTCATAATACCCCTAACCAAGCAATTAACCTTAACTTCAGAGACTCTGGTTTAATTTCCAACCTGTAAATTTTTATTGTTATCTTCCCTTTTCTTCCTTCAATCTAATATATGATGCTTTTCTAATCTAAGTGCTAGATAGTGCCATTTAATAGCTAGATGCCATCTGATCCAGTTATTACTGAAGTTAGACTATTTCTTTGTGAGCTGCGTAGGTATTAAATGGTTAATACCTATTTAATGAGCTATAACAAGAGTAAGTGCAAAGTCTTGCATCTGGGCAAGAACAACCCTAGGTACCAGTAGAGGCTGGGGACCGACCAGTTGGAGTGTAGTGTAGGGGAAAGGGACTTGGGGGTCCTGGTGGACAACAAGATGACTATGAGCCAGCAGTGTGCTCTTGTGGCCAAGAAGGCCAACAGCATCCTGGGGTGGATTAGAAGAGGGGTGGTTAGCAGATCAAGAGAGGTTCCTCTCCCCTTCTACTCTGCCCTGGTGAGACCACACCTGGAGTATTGTGTCCAGTTCTGGGCTCCTCATTTCAAGAGGGATGTGGAGCTTCTGGAGAGGGTTCAGCGTAGGGCAACAAAGATGATGAAAGAGGGGGAGCACCTCCCTTATAAGGAGATGCTGAGGGAGCTGGGTCTCTTTAGCTTGGAGAAGAGGAGACTGAGGGGTGACGTCATTCATGTCTACAAATATTTGAGGGGTGGGTGTCGGGAGGATGGAGCTGGGCTGTTCTCGGTGTCATGTAGTGATAGGACAAGGGGCAATGGTTGTAAGCTGGAACATAGGAGGTTCCGCATCAACCTGAGAAGGAACTTCTTCACGGTGAGGGTGACGGAGCACTGGAACAGGCTGCCCAGGGGGGTTGTGGAGTCTCCCTCACTGGAGATATTCAAGACCCGACTGGACGGGTTCCTGTGTGACTTGGTTTAGGTGATCCTGCTGTTGCAGGCGGATTGGACTAGATGATCTTTCGAAGTCCCTTCCAATCCGTACTGATTCTATGATTCTATGATTCTATTCTAACAATGCCAGTCCCTAGTAAACCAAATATTAACCTACAGAATACGCGGTTTCTGTGTCCTGCTGCTTTGTGTCTAACAGCAAAGACAACAGTCACCCACTTTGCAGCAGGCTTTGGTCAGAGGCTTGTGAAAGAGCTGGGGGAACTAACAGAACCAGAACTTCTGTTAAAAATGCTGAGCACGAGGAAGTAGCCCAGATCCCAGACAACATGTTTTGTTGTATTTCCAAACGTGGTACATTCAGTTGTAACAAAAATAATCCTAACAGCCACAAACTCTATTTTTGCCAAATGTGCTCTTACCCTTCTTGGGTTGAGCATTGTATGTCATGGTAACATTCAGCAATCCTTCTCCGTTACAAGTTTTTGGGTTGGCACAAGTTGCAGTCTGTTAAAGGAAGAAGGTGGGGGCAGACACTCTTTCAGTTACACCAGAATGCACTGACACTTTGTCAATGCAAAGCCCTGACACCCTGTCACTATGAACCTCTCTGGGCTTTGGCTTTTGTTTTACTCTCGGAGCAGGTTCTCTAGTCTTTGTGAATCTTTTGGTGATTCTTGGTCATGTTCCATCAAGCTGGAGCCAAGTTTTAAGTACTCTGGAAACTGGACTTCATTCAAACCTTAGAATAATTTGTGTTTCAGGACAATATTTATATAAAACTTATTTGGATTCAGCCATAATTTGGTGGATTTGTCTTGAGTTTTATTTCTAGTTTTATATCCTCTTTGACTGGATCCATGTAACTGGAGTCTGAAGCATATGCTTATGGAAAAAAAAAGGAAAAGATTGCTCAGCCTAACTAAAAATACTATCTGGTTTGGCCTGTTTCTGTGAAGCAAAGAGTGAGATGAGTGATTTTCTTCCATCCTACATTGTAAAACAAAGTTCAGAGATCCACTGCAATATAACAGTTTTATGTCAAACTGATGATAGTCTAATAGGATCATACTGTGATCTTATTGTTCTGCATCGATAGGGACAAACCTATGTGTTGTACCCCTGTCCTGACACTATGAATTCCTCCTTGATCCTCCTACAGTATCTAGAAATAATAGAGAGCACATGCTAGAAAACATCTGAGATCTATTTTGGAGTGGAACATGTAGTTCTCTCACACACAAGCATTTGGAATGGTTTACTCCTTGCATTTTAACATGTTTCTCACTCAGAGAGAGGCCACACAGACCAGGAAAAGACAACTGGACCAAAGTTCTGCATCTGAAGATTTGCAGTTGCAGAAGTCCACAGTATTTGATACTAAGAATAGTATGTGATACTAAGAGCTACTTCAGTTTAAAGTGAGAAAATGATAGGTCTGCTTCTTTCAGAATATTTTAAATAATTCTGTAGGTTAATGATATGTTACTTGTGCTTTGGAGCTTTGGGGTTTATAGTCAATAAATACTTTCAATCGATACCCAGCCTAAAATTCAGTGGCATTTAATCTTATTTGAGCAAAAAGAAGTTGTCAGATAAATACAAGGATGCATTCAGGCTCAGAAAAATGTTCTGTACTCTGAGGGTGGAGGATCCCTAGAACAAGGCTTCCCAGAGAAGTAGTGGAAGCCTGATCCCTGGAAACATTCAAGGTCATGCTGGATAGGGCTCTGGGAAATCTGTTCTAGTTAGAGATGTCCCTGCTTGTTGTAGGGGAGGATTGGACTAGATGACCTTTGGACCTCCCTTCCAACCCAACATAGTCTGTGATTCTATAAATATTTGCATGGAGTGGTGTCAGGTTTTCATTTGTTCTTATTACTGGAGATAACTTTACCCTGTAATTCACATCTTCACACCCAAACTGTACATTAGATGACTTTGCCTAACCTGGACCCTCAGTCACTGACTGAAGTTTACTTCAGGATCCAGTTAAATCATGTCGTAATTTTTGGAGGCATCCCCTGATCTACTTTTTGAGTGAATACAGAAACTACCTGGGTAAAAAGGAATACTTGTCCAGGTAAGCCCACTAAAACATAGTTTACAAAATCATCTCGACTAAAATGATTTTTCAGGGTCAGCACCAGAAAGACCAGAAGGTCAGTACTTCAGCTTTTCTCTAGCATTCTGCTCAGGAATGTTCTTAAACTAATGATACTGATTTATGATAGTGTTACTTACTCAAACTTTACTCTGACACTTATCCTTTGTAATGCAGGGTCTCATTATGGGTGACTTCATTAATGTTTATAAATATGTGAAGGGTAGGTGTCGGGAGGATGGATCCAGGCTCTTCTCAATATTATCTAGTGATAGGACAAATGACAATTGGTGTAAGCTGGAACACAGGAGGTTCAACAAAAATATGAGAAGGAACTTCTTCACAGTGAGGGTTACAGAACACTGGAATGGGCTGCCCAGGGGAGTTGTAGAGTCTCCTCTGGAGATGTTTAAAACCTGCCTGGATATGTTCCTGTGTGACTTGATCTGGGTGGTCCTACTGTTGCAGTGGGATTGGACTAGATGATCTTCCGAGGTCCCTTCCAGTCCCTAACGTTCTGTGATTCTGCGTGATTATCTTAAATGCATAATTTAGTCCAAAAGTAAGAATACTTCTGCTTCAGAAGTAGTGCCCAAATGGCACTAAGAGCTTATGTGTGGACAATTTAATGGTTTGTATTAGTGAAAAGAATGAAAATATTTTCCTTGATTCTAAATTTATATAATAGATTTTATATATGAATTTATTCAATAGACATGTAATGTATTTACTTTGATTTCTTAATTTTATTCCCATTTTTTAACATGCTAGCATACGCCGTTGCAAAATAACTAAGCTGTTATCCTTCAGACTCTTACCAACAGGAAGCGTTCCACTGATGGTGTAAAAACATCCTTCTTCAAAGGCAGTGGCATATGGCTAATTCTGTTTGCTAATCAGAGAGCTGTCTGGGGAGAAGAGCTATGGAAAACTGGTGGGAAGTTCATCCGGAGTCTTAGGGAATCTGTCCTGGTGTTAGTGCCTAGTCAGTTCAATTGATATATTTGATCCCTGGACATACTAAAGCAGTTGGAAAGACTCCAGTAGACTCCAATGGGCTTACATCAGGCAATTATGTGATTGCTGAAGGACTGGAAACTGATGGGGTTTTACTTTAAGTAGAAGTTCTTTTGAAATCAGTGTTATGAGAATATTTTAGTAGATATTCATCTTCGTGTCATTATGTGTAGTTTCCCCTAAGTACTGCTACTGCCAAGAACTAATCAGTGAATGGACTTGAGTTTTAATCAAATATCTCCTTCAGTGTCAGGGGTGGATGTAAGTTTTCAGTGTAGAAGTGCAGGGGAGCTGGTACTGGCGTGAGACCACAGATGTCTACCCCGGCGCACACAGTGATGTGCTCACAGACTCCTCCAGGCACTGGAATGGTAATTTTCCCAAAACAGCTTCAGTCTAAAACTTTCCTGTGTATTAACAAATTGATGATCTGACATAGACAGCTGCAGATTTTCATTACTTTCTAAAAATAAAAGTGAAAACATTTAAAAACTTACCATCTCAAGGCAGTCTTAGCATCCTGTGTTCCCTGAATGCCAGGTTAGTATCCAGGCTCCTCACATCTCTGCACCGGAAGCCATGAATTAATGCAGACTTCCCTGTGGCCAGCTGAGAATAGCTCAGAACATGTAAACGATATGTTAGAAACCATTATCCACTCTTCCTTTTCCCAAGGTGTTCAGAGCCGTTGCACTTGAACATATGAACTGTCTTACTGAACTCAGTGAGACTACGAGCAATAGCTTTAGGATTGACCTATTTGTAAAAAGTTTGGTCCTTGGGGTTTTCTAACTTATTTATTTCCATTTATAATGCACCTAACTCAGGTAATATATAAAACACCTTTGAGGTTATATTAAAAGATGAAATTGTGGTTTTGGACTAGTACTGGCTAGCACTGTTCAGATTCAGAAATAAATACACTGAAGTCAGAGTCAATCCAGAAAGCAGTCCCACAGGCATGTTTGTTTCCTGGCCAAGCATTGTAGTCTTTCTGTTCTGACACCTTGTGCTCAGGTTTAGGGTTTCCCGAATGGCCAATAACTTCTAACAAGACAGATCTTTATTTCTGTCTTTTATAGACTCTCTAGCTCCCTCGGGAATGCCATGAAGATGCTTTGCTGGATAAAAGGTTAAGTCATGAACGAGCACTGACTTTTCCAAATGGTTTTGTCTGTAGTGGTCTACCAGGTATGCTGTACAACACACAGAAAGTTACTACACTTACACATTGTATGTGCCGACTGTAAGGGATCAGTGCTGACGCTCCTGCATGCTGATTTCTCCAAGTGACTATTCCAGCTATTGCCTTTGTCTCCTGTTAGTTTCCTTTTTGCCAAGAAGCACGGTTGGTTTTTTTTCAGATGAACTGCCTCCCCCCCCCCCCCCCCAATTACTATTTTGTTTGGCTAAATTTTGAGGCTCTCTTAATAATCTGGAAGGGAATCTTGGCAAGAAAAAAAAGCAGATCTTGGATAAGTTGTCTGAGGCCATTTTTACACTCCTTTAGAAAGACCAAGGAAACGTTTCAAAGGCGTTCAAAGGGAGTGAGTAGAACATTTGGTGCAGATGTGACTTTATGGCAAGTGATTGGAAATGAATGGGGATGCAAAAATATACATTTTGACTATTGAATGTAAAAAACTTTGGTTTTTACTCGTTTTAAGAGTGGGGTTTTTTTGGGTGTTTGTCTCCTGACTTTGCTTCATGCTTGCATCAATTGCATTTCAGCAGCTGGATTGACTTTAAGTCTTGAATTATTTAAAGTGTTTTGTGTGACATAAAAGCTGGGTAGTTAAGTACTCTTCATATGTTTCACTACAAATTTCATTCAGTTGCAATTATTTTACTAGGTTAGGTAGTATTTATAAATTACAGCAGTACATAGCCCTGTGAACTGTTTCAGTGCAGTTGGATCTCCTACATATTTGTGTCTTGGACACAGATAATACAGACTGAGCTGATGCAGCAATTTTGAGGCATTAAAAGGAAACCTGTCTTCTGATGATCTGTCTAGTTCCACCAGCTTCATAAGCTCTCCAACAAATTTCATTATCTTTTGGTTACCTTGAGGACCAATGTTTGTGGGTGGGTCTGGTGTTGCGTCATACAACATAGATTTATTTTCTTCCTCGTAAGTGTCCAGACAAAAGTTTGACACACTAGTACTGAGCTTTACCTTGCTGATGTTCCACTCCTTTTGGCAGTCAATGGCTCAGGGATTTCCTGAGCTAGAAGCAGCATCTGGAGCATCATATTTTAATAGC
Organism: Rhinopomastus cyanomelas; assembly: GCA_013400115.1. Lineage (NCBI taxonomy): Eukaryota > Metazoa > Chordata > Aves > Bucerotiformes > Rhinopomastidae > Rhinopomastus > Rhinopomastus cyanomelas. The sequence continues at coordinate 164,845 of VXBP01010187.1, forward strand.
CACTAGTGGACCCTTTCTCCACAAATTTCTCTAGTCTCTAACTCCATTTATGCTTTTGGCCTTAACGACATCCTGTGGCAATGAGTTCCAAAATGTAATTACGTGTGTGTGAAAAAGTACTTCCCTTCACTGATTCTTAAATACTTGTTACGAGCAAAATTCGTTCTCTGCTGAGTGATAATACTGATGGCTACACTGTGCTGGGAGGCAACGGCCCCCTGGACAATAGGTGTTCCTAGCAGTAAGCCAGTGTGGTTATACTTGGACGTCAGCAGGAAGAGTGACAGGAGACAAGAGAAGTGTGTAGCGGCCCTGAGTTTATTTGACTTAGTTCTACCATGAGGCTGTGTATGAGAACATTAGACTCTAAATAGCAGCAGCACTGCTGGGTCATTAATTGATGGTGTTTAGCAAAGTGGGCAAGTGTTTACTGCAGGCTTTTCCTCTTCCCTTGCATGGCAAACGTACCCAAATACAAACTCGAAGTTACCATTCATGGTTGGATGCAAGTTTCCCTTGTACAAAAGTTAATATATTGTGCACTAAACATTTGTGTTTGCAACCGTTTTCTGTCCCGCAAGATGTGCTTAGTGAGTCACAGCTGTTGTGGTCATCGTGACTGCTAAGAGCTCACTGGACTGATGCGTCCAGCTCTGGAGCCTTCAATACAGGAAGGACAGGGACCTGATGGAGCAGGTCTAGAGGAGGCCATGAAAACAATCAGGGGGCTGGAACACATCTGGTACGAGGACAGGCTGAGGGATTTGTGGTTGTTCAGCCTTGGTGAAAAGAAGGCTCCAGGAGGACCTGATAGTGACTTTCCAGGCTCTGAAGGGGGCCTGTGAAAAGGCTAGAGAGGGAGTGCTTGTGAAGGCCTGGAGTAATAGGATGAGGGACGATGGTTACAGATTAGACAAGGACATTGAAACTGGATGTTGGGAAGAAGTTCTTTAAGAGGGTGCTTCAACACTGGAACAGCTTGCCCAAGGAGGTAGTTGAGGCCCTGTCCCTAGAGATATAAAAGGCGAGGCTTGACAAGGCTATGAGTAACCTGATTTAGCTGAGACTGTTCCTGCTCACTGCAGGGGGGTTGGATGAGATGTCCTTTGGAGGTCCCTTCCAATCCAACACATTCTATGATTCTATGGTTGTTTCTGTCCAAGAGCTTGGTGTTAGCTGGCAGCTGCCTTGTGGGCTGTCATTATCAAACCGTGCCCAACAGCATCAGAATCAATATTTTTGTGACTAGAAATACTGTATTTGCTAATAAAATAGTTACCCAATATGCTGATATAGGTACCAGAAATTGAGACTGCTAGTTATTTAGAACTTGGGCTTTTTACTTATGCAGCAAAAAAACCCCCAAAACATATGGAATAGTAACCCAGCATTAATGAGGACATCGGTGCCTCAAAGGTAGAAAAATGTGGACTAGCTAGATCCTCTTAGTCCTGTCAGCAATGTCAGCAGTGACGGCAGGATGAATCAGCAGCCAACAGTTTTTCAAGTTCCCAGCCAGGCTTTGCTGTCTAGCTTAAGCAACCTGACTATGGGATCAGACTGTAATGAGTACCCGAGTGGGGTATGTTAAGGGTCAAGAATTTCCTACCTGTAGCTGTGAAGGTAGGTATAATAAAACTACACAATATTTCCACCTCAATGTATAATGTTCATACATATATTAATAATAATACCTGTTAGGGCTGGGTGAAAAACAAAGGTTACCTGGTCAGATAAACATTACCAGGTTATCAAAATCTATCAGGTTATCATGTGAAACATTGCAAAGTGTACAAAAGATACCATTGGTTTGGACTCAGTCTCTTTTAGGTAAGTGTCAAAATTTTATTCTGGGCTACTGTAAGTGCATACGGGCAAAGAACTTAGAGCTGGGTTAAAAACAGTCACAGATTTTATTTCCTTGACCCAGATCCTTTGTATGTCCTTCGTAGTCCGTGGAATTGCTTTGAATTTGCCCACAGTGCTAATTGTTTTCTTCAATTGATGTTAATAGATGTTTATTTCCCTGTCTGGAAAATAACCTTGATCTCATGATTAATATTGTCCCAGTAAAATCGAATCTATGAGCAATTGAACTGGCCTGGAAGAATTCTGGTTACACATCTAAAGACAAAACTCTATCCCAAATTCCCTAAAAATATTGCAGCATAGAGGGGACAGAACGTATAACTAACACTTGAAAAATATTTAGCTTTTAACTAAAAATCAGTAGATCCCTATATTAGGAAGAGTGGGGAGGGTGAATAACACAGAGGACTTAGTGAAAAATATCTTTAACTGTTCAAGGCTGGCTTAAAACATCGAGTCATATGGACAACATGTGTAAACATCAGCTGCAAACATCCTGTAGTCTCCACCATTCAGGCACAAAGCCTTTGTTTCATCAATCCATTTCTGGGCAAATAATTGTAAAACATAATTCCCTATATCAATGAAACCCCAAATATTTGTTCATTGAGCAAAGCGAGCAGGAAGAACCAGCACTTGTGTTAGCAGATGGCATCCCAGACGACTTGCCAAATTTTTTAATAACTGAGAGTGGTATTTTTGAGAGGGAAACAGTAAAAAGAATCATGTTTATTCATATATGCTAAAAATTGAGGAAAATCAACATGTCTCTAAAAATATAAAGTTCTGTTTCAGGATGTGGTTTGGGTTTTCTTTTTATATTTTTAAATAGATGCTCTTTTAAAATAATAGATAATTTTGTGCATAACTGTTTATTTTAAAGGTGTTAGCTTTTTTTTTTTGTTTTGGTAAATTGTTGCTCCTACAAATATGTCATCACTTGAGAGAGGTATATCGTGACGTTACCAATACTTCCTGGTGTCTCACATCTGCAGCACACTCTTTCTGAAAGGAAGAGGAGTTTAAAGAAAGAATCAATCCTAACTTAGTCTCAAAACTATTACATGCGGAAGATACCTGATGGATTCTGAAGGAAACCTTATCATTCTTAGCAAATTTTTTTACTGTTGTTTGTGGTAGGGTAGTTTCACATGACCTAGAACTAATTCAAGCAGGCACGCAGAAGAAGAACTACCAGGTGCCATCCATGCAATCTTGTAGCACCTTTGGCCTCCACTAGCACGAGTCATGTCAAGAGCAACATAGCTTTTAAACAGTGTGGGCAACCTGGGCAACACCCCCTAACNCTGTCTGCTTTCAGTTTACACATTTTTCTCACGGGTTTTGGAAAAGACACCAGTGTCCACTCTTAGATGTAAGAACGACTGCACATCTGTAGCAAGCAGGGCTGTGTAGCTGGGTGGAGCTGACAGAAGGTTCAGGAACCTGAAAGTGGTCAGAAGCAGAGATGTTGTGATAGTAGGATAAATACTGGCTTCAAGCTGGGAGACTAAGATAGGATAGCTGGAAGAGATGAACAGGAACATTCCCAAGGCCACCGCTAAACCCTGTCCCTAAGTTCCAGATCTACATAACTTTTAAATGTGTCCAGGGATGGGAATTCAACTCCCTCCCTAAGCAGCCTGTTCCAAGGCCTGAGGACCCTTTCAGTGAATAAATTTTGTCTAATGACCAACCTAAACCTCCTCTGGTGCAACCTGAGGCTTACAAGATCAGATTTCTTCTAATCTTGTAAGTAACAATTCAATAACTTACTGCTTGTGAGAAGAGACCAGCGCCCACCTCCTTTCAGGTAGCTGTAGACAGCAATAAGGTCTTCTTTGAGTCTTCTTTTCTTCAGACTAACCACCTCCAGCAACTTCAGCTGCTCCTCACAAGGCTGATTCTCCAGACCCTTCATCAACCTTGTTGACCTTCTCTGGACCCACTCCAGCACCTCAATGTCTTTCTTGTAGTGAGAAGCCCAAAACTGAACCCAGTACTCAAGGTGTGGCCTAACCAGTGCTGAGAACAGGGGAACCATCTCTAACTCCTGCTTGCTACACTATTTCTGAGATGAGCCAGGATACCATTGGCCTTCTTGGCTATCTGAGCACACTGCTGGCCAAATGTCAATTCATTTCTTCTGAGCAGCTTTCCAGCCACTCTTCCTCAAGCCTGTAGACCTGTGCAGGACCTGGTACTTGGCTTTGCTGAAGCATGTAAAATTGGTTTTGACCTACTGATCTATCTGATCTAGATCCCTCTGTAGAGCATCTCTGCCCTCAGGCAGATCCCTGTAGAAAGCTGCCCTCTGACCAAGGCGCTGGAAGAGAGCTTGTACCCATGCTGGGTATCTGATGACATAGGAGTCCCTGCTACATGAACTGTAAGAGAACGTTTGTGTCTGGGATGGTGTGCTGGAACAAACACTTACTTGGATTTCTTTCAGAGGGAAGGTCAGAGTTCTCATTGCTCTGTTTGAAGACCCATTTAATTTTCTTCCTCACTGGAAAATTAGGCTAAAAACAATTAACTGCATGGAGACGAAGAAAGGAATTTGTGAGAAACAGGTTTTATTGTTACGGTGGTAAACACATGATTCTCGTGCTGTTCTACCACAAGTTTTTTTCAGCATCTTGTATCATTAGATTGGTTTAGAAATTCTCAAATGAAAAAGTCCCTACACTGCAGCTACCCACATGAATGTGAAATCTCAGCTTGAGCACATAAATCTCAGCTTGAGTACATAACACTAAAAATGATGCTTTGAGATGAGACACTGAAATTCTACACTGTTAAAAAGGACGTCTCTGCTGAGAGTTTCAGCTTCAAAGTCAGATCTGCTTATCAAAGCTATTGGATCAATGTCTTCTGAGCTGGTCTCACTTCCAGTGATGGGTTAATCAATATAGTTCTAAAGATATTCTACTCAGAGATAAGCAGCAATGATCTAATGATACCCATGAAACTGTTCATTCAGCCATTTTTAAGAATACATTGCCATCTGGTGTACATATTTCATGTTTCTTTGTCCACTATTTAAAAATCTAATGTTCTTGAGCAAAAAATCTTCCACCATTTGAAACAAAACTTCCAGAATCAATCTATTGACCTCAGTGACTTAAAGTTTTCTGAGTGCTTGAGAACTGATGTGACGGAAATAGCATACTTAAATTGTTGCAGAGGCTAGTCACATTTAGGGGGTAATCGTTCCGTCTGTGATCTCTTATTTTATCTCTAAGCTCAGAGAGCAAAGGTAATGTAACCCTACAAGAATAAATTGTGCTTATATTAATAAGACAGATACCACACCGAGATGCAGTGTCTTTACTGATGGTACAAAGCTAAGTTTAAGAATAGAGACAGGTTTATCCCAAATTATGAAGATTTTAGGGGTTGTTTCACTGATTTAAATGAAGTAAAAGTTGGATCTCCATGTGTATTTTAAGAAAAGTGCATCCATGTCCAAAAAACCCTAAATAAACAAAACATGTGGTTAACAACTGATTGGGGATTCTGTTTGCCTTATAACAAGCAACTCTGAGTTTGTATTAGCTCTTTAGAATATGTCTTCAGCTCTTCTGTAAGGGATTATCAAGGGTGATCATGGCATTACCAGTGCTAGTAAAACTGGCTCCTCTTTCTTATGTTGGACTTCTGAGGACCTCTTTTTCTCCTCTCATGGAATCTAGGGAACAAACACATGGGGTTACTGGGTCAGGCTCTAGTCCTTCTAACAGTGAACTTTGATTTGTTTAATTCCTCTGTCAGGATTTGTTTGGCTTTACATAATTACTTCCAGGCTTATTTGTGATAACTTAATGGCTTACTTTTGCTTTGACCTCCCTGGGAAGGTTCTATATTTTAAAAATGCAGTGATTGCTTAAGAGGATGTGGGCAGTATTATAAAACTTGTCTGATTAAATGGCAATTAAAGAGAATGTAATTAAAAATACAGTTATGGCCAACGCTTGCTCAGTATGACTCTTGTGGAGCTTAAAGGTCAGTCTGTGCTATTGTTAGAGTAGTCATTACTGTTTATTACATGTAAGCTAAAGTAAGCACTGCACAAATAAAAAACCCTACAAAATAGTTGTTGCGCTTCCTTTACCAAAAAACAGTTGTTTAAAGTAGACTTGTAGTGACTTGCTTTTTAAAACTGTTCCCATTTTTCATTCTGATGTTGCTCATTGGAGTCAGGTTGAACTCACAGTACAAAGACAGCCCTTAAAAAGACAGTAATTTTCAAGACAGAGAAGCACTTGGGCAGATGCTGCAGAAAGCTAGAGGTTATTTGATTTTTCCACATTAGCTTTTGGGATAATTAATATTTCAGTGGAAGCTATTCCCTGCAGTGTATGAGGATATGCAGGTATGGTTGTCCAAGTGTGGGAAGCGAGTGAATGGTGGCACCTCCAAATGGACGAAGACTCCCTAGATCCCCATCTCACTATAACAGCTTTATCTTAATCCTTTTAAACCCTGCTTTCCAACTGATTGCTGGTGAGTCAGAAAAATAAGGATGAAAATCATGCTACAAATCAGATGGTTGTTTAATTACAAAGTAAGTAAGAAAATGCTAAAGGTGATGACTCAATAGAATTACGGGAAAAAAAAGTCAGACTTAAGATCAAGTTTAGATGTTTACTTCTGCTTCTTCATCAGGATCATCTGCACCATTATCTCTAATTCTGTGATGACATTATAATTTTTAAATGCGACAGCAATCTGTGTTTTTCCAATATCCCTTGATTTGCTAATCAAGGCATAAACTGATGCATCTTGTTTTCTCAGTCAAATGTCTTTTTTTTCTGGGACAGAAGCTAAGACTGGAAGCAATGACGTCTTGGTTCCTTTTCTACTGTTTTCTTATTAGTAAATTGTAATCAATTTTAAAAGCCTTATCTTATATGAAACTTCACAAAATATCAGACATGGCAGCAACACCTACATTGAGCAATGGTCTCAGAGCCATAGAAAATAGCACTTACATGTCCATACAGAATCTTTCTGCATAAAAAAGCTTCCGGAAATGGAATAAAAGAATTATTTTTATTCTTTTCACCCTTTTCATTGATTGTGTTGGTGATGTTATTGTTTTGGTTCTGTATAGTTTTCATGGGGAAAAGTGGTTCTAATTTACTCACTTTATTGTGCTATCAGTGAATAGCAGCCATTCCTGCTTTTCTGTCAAAGATGTGTAACCAGCCTAGAATGGCAAGACAGTTCAGCTCCTGTTTAGGCTTTTCAACCAAACAGAAGTCTTAATGAGTCTGGTAATATTAAAATGGAAAGAAGTTTATCTGCAGGCTTAATGCTAAATGTGGAATCCCTTTTATGCTCTGCTAGTAGAGTTGGCCATCAGTCCATCTTGGTCTATACTTTTAAAGAACTTCAGTACCACAGCACTGTTTCTAATCTGCCGTGCTTGTGCCAGATCTAGAGCTCTACTTATCTGTATTTCTTCTTCTGGAGTTAAAATTGTAATTCAAGCCAGCTGCTTAGGTAGCCAGTAACTAGTTTTTTTTCAGCCAGTGAAAAATAGCAAGTGGTAGTGAACACTCACGGTTGAAGTGGGAGATCAGCCAAGACTCTGCTTTAAATGAAGCATGAGCTGTACCATCTGTGGTAGGTAGTCACATGCCAGATGAATCTCCTGAATACTTCTGTGCTGACCTTGGGCTGTCAGTATGTAGGGCTGAGCTCCGCTGACAAAGTGGCTGCTTTTGTACCGTTACACCTGAAAATGACAGTAACTGTAAACTGCCTGAGAAGCTGCTCAGTGGGAAGTGGACCTTCCCATGTGACTCAAGAGGATGGCAGCCGTGAGATCTAAGCTGGTGAAAATTTGGCTGTCCCTTTGTTTCTTTCCTGCTCATTTTCTGTTAGGAAAAATTTACAATGTGAAGATCAGTTGTGAATATGTGCAGGCACGCCAGGTGGGTGGCTAATAGTCATCTCAGCGGTAATGCTTTTGATGCCAGCCAGAGCCCAGAGGGACCTGGACAGGCTTGTGTGAACCTCATGAAGCTCAGCAAGGCCTATAGCAGGGTCCTGCACCTGGCTTGGGACAAGCCTGTGTTGATATACAGGCTAGGGGACAAAGACTTGTGAAGAAGGACTTGACAGTACTGGTGGATGAAAAACTGGACATCAGCAGGTAATGAGTGCTTGTAGCTTGCAAAGTCGACTATATCCTGGACTGCACCAAAAGAAGTGTGGCCAGCAGGTCAAGGGAGGTGATTCAGCTGCTCTGCTCCATTCTGGTGTGACCCCACCGGGAGCGCTGTCTCTAGGTGTGTTCAGTGCTTTGATGGTTGTATTTTTTGTTTCCCAATCCCTGTGTCAGTAATCAAACATGTATTTTAATTTACACCAAATTAAATTCCCTGGGTTGAGTCTGTTTTGCCTATGACAGTGCTTGGCAATTAAGCTACCTGTCTTCATCTCAGCCCGTGAGATTTCCTACCCTCGTTGTCTTATTTTCTCCCTAGTCCCACTGGTGTGGGGCAATGAGTGGCTATGTGGGAGCTTAAATGACAGCTGGGACCAACCCACGACCACATCTTGACAATGAAGGTGTGTCCTTGTGGCCTGATTTCAGCCCCATTCTGAGGTGAGTTAGGGATTTCAGAGGAATAATGCCTAACTAGCCAATGGAATAATAAGGATTAAATGTTCATTTAGGGGGGAGCTTGAACTCTGAGATTTCATATTTGGCTATGGATTTAAGCTGCAGTTTCTTTCATTGCTTGCTGTGGGAATGCAGAGGAACACTGAAGGAGCAGTCTTGAATTCTTCCAACAAAGGTGCCCAGCACAGCTTTCCAAGATACACGTCAAGGTCAGGATTCTGACTGTGTCTGCAAACACAATATAAAATACACATTATTATACATCAAAGTATTAAATGCAATAATCACAGTATCACAGTATTATCAAGGTTGGAAGAGACCTCATAGATCATCAAGTCCAACCTGTCACCACAGAGCTCAAGGCTAGACCATGGCACCAAGTGCCACGTCCAATCCTGCCTTGAACAGCTCCAGAGTTGGCGACTCCACCACCTCCCTGGGCAGGCCATTCCAGTGGCCAATGACTCTCTCGGTGAAGAACTTTCTCCTCACCTCAAGCCTCAATTTCCCCTGGCGCAGCTTGAGGCTGTGTCCTCTTGTTCTGGTGCCGGCTGCCTGAGAGAAGAGAGCAACCTCCTCCCGGCCACAACCACCCCTCAGGTAGTTGTAGACAGCAAGAAGGTCTCCCCTGAGCCTCCTCTTCTCAAGGTTAAACAATCCCAGCTCCCTCAGCCTCTCCTCACAGGGCTTGTGCTCAAGGCCCCTCACCAGCCTCGTTGCCCTTCTCTGGACACGTTCAAGCACCTCAATGTCCTTCCTAAATTGAGGGGCCCAGAACTGGACACAGTACTCAAGGTGCGGCCTAACCAGTGCAGAGTACAGGGGCAGAATGACCTCCCTGCTCCTGCTGGCCACACCATTCCTGATGCAGGCCAGGATGCCATTGGCCCTCTTGGCCACCTGGGCACACTGCTGGCTCATGTTCAGGCGGGTATCGATCAGCACCCCCAGGTCCCTTTCTGTTTGGCTGCTCTCCAGCCACTCCGACCCCAGCCTGTAGCTCTGCATGGGATTGTTGTGGCCAAAGTGCAGCACCCGGCACTTGGACTTATTGAACGCCATCCCGTTGGACTCTGCCCATCTGTCCAGGCGGTCAAGGTCCCGCTGCAGAGCCCTTCTGCCCTCCAACCCAGCCACATCTGCCCCCAGCTTTGTGTCATCTGCAAACTTGCTGATGACTGACTCAATGCCCTCATCCAGATCATCTATGAAGATGTTAAAGAGGATGGGGCCCAGCACTGATCCCTGAGGGACACCGCTAGTGACCGGCCGCCAGCTGGATGTGGCACCATTCACCACCACCCTCTGGGCTCGGCCCTCCAGCCAGTTCCTAACCCAGCACAGAGTGTTGCCGTCCAAGCCGTGGGCTGAGAGCTTAGCCAGCAGTTGGCTGTGGGGGACAGTGTCAAAGGCCTTGCTGAAGTCCAGATAGACCACATCCCCAGCGCCTCCCCACATCCACCAAGCGGGTCACCTGATCATAGAAGGAGAGCAGGTTGGAGAGGCAGGATCTGCCCTTCCTGAACCCATGTTGGCTGGACCTGAGCCCTTGGCCATCCCTCAGGTTCGCAGTTATCGCCCCAGAGATAACCTGCTCCATCAGTTTCCCTGGCACTGAGGTCAGGCTGACAGGCCTGTAGTTCCCAGGATCCTCCAGCCGACCCTTCCTGTGGATGGGGATCACGCCGGCCAGTTTCCAGTCACCTGGGACCTCTCCGGTGAGAGAAGTGCATCTGAAGGCTGACACTTCTGACTGGCTTATGTGAAGCTTTAAATTCTTTTAATGATCAGCTAAGAGGAAACCTAGTGGTGAGCTGTTGTAGTTTCACTGTTCCCTTTGGTTTGATCTAAACTAAACAAGATTCTCCTCACATTGTGTACTGGAGGATTTTTTTTAGGTTAGATTGAGCATTCCGAATGTAATAACCTACAAGTAACTGGGAAGATTTTTCAAAGCACTTCACCATTATTTCCTTTTCATAGGTAGATACTGTTTTAGTGCTTGGTGTTTGTCCAGCAAATCATCTCAGGTTTTCCCTGAAATTGAAGGTATGACTTTGCGTTACCTGCTATTATGACACTTGGTTTCCTGTCCATATCTGATACGCTTCATTTTAAGGACACTATATAACCGTTGTGAAGATTACAGTATTAAGCACGTCCAGTGTTTAGATTGATACACAGAATCACGGAACACTAGGGATTGGAAGAGACCTTGAGAGATCATCTAGTCCAGTCCCCCTGCCACAGCAGGACAAACTAGATGAAGTCACACAGTAACATATCCAGGTGGGTTTCAAATGTCTCCAGAGAAGGAGACTCCACAACCACCCTGGGCAGCCTGTTCCAGTGCTCTGTCACCCTCACTGGGAAGAAGTTTATTCTCTTATTAATATGGAAACTCCTATGTTCCATCTTACACCCATTGCCCCTTGTCCTATTATTAGATGACACTGAAAAAATCATGCTCAACCCTTCTGACACCCACCGGTCACATATTTATAAATATTAATGAGGTCATCCCTCAGCCTCCTCCAAGCTAAAGAGATTCAGCTCCTTCAGCCTTTCCTCATAACGGAGGTGTTCTACTTCATTCATCATTTTGGTGGCTCTGTGCTGGACTGTCTTCAGCAGTTCTGCGTCCTTCTTGATCTCAGGGGCCCAGAACAAGACACAGTATACCAGATGCAGTCTCACCACCAGGACAGAGTAGAGGAGGAGATGAACCTCTCTTGATCCGCTAACCACCCCCTTCTGATCCACCCCAGGATGTCATCAGCCTTCTTAGCCACAAGGGCACACTGCTGGCTCGTGGTGAACCTGCTGTCCACTAGGACCTCCAGGTCCCTTTCTCCTACACTGCTCTCCAACAGGTCAGTCCCCAACCTATACTGCTTACCCTTGTTATACTTCATTAAATTTTTCTCTGCCCAGCTCTCCAGCCTGTCCAGGTCTCACTGAATGGCAGCACAGCCTGCTGGGGTATTGGCAACACCACCCAGCTTTGTGCCACCAGCAAACTTGCTGACAGTGCTCTCTAATCCATCATTCAAGTCATTAATGAATAGATTAAATAGTATTGGTCCCAGTACTGACCCTTGGGGGACTCCACTAGATACAGGACTCCAACTAGACTCTGTCCCATTGACCTCTACTCTCTGGCTTCTATCCTGCAGCCAGTTCACCATCCAATATTAATGGAAAATACCTTAGAGAGTTTTTGAGAAGTGAACATGTTCAGTTTCTAACTGCATAACAGTTACAATTGGTTTTCCAGTCACTGCAAGTTGTTCTGATCTTCTGCTTCCCAGAGGAGCTTGCCTGAAGAAAGTCAATGAGACATTTTGCCACTAGATGGCAGAAGATACTTTGCACCAGAGTGTTCAGCAGTTTACACCAAAATCACAGGATTTAGATACTGGGTTTTGCCCACAACTGCAGGAAATCTATCTATTTACTTAAATGTTCATTGCAGTATAGATGCTACTACTCCCTCTGAGAACAAATGTTAAAACTATATCACTAAGTCTGATTACAAGGTTCTCCTGCACTTATGTGGTATATAACTTATACAGGAACATGAAATATAGAGAAACAGAAGTGTGGGTTCCTATAGCCTAATCCGTGGGTTTTAAAGATTTCTTTATGACACAAATACGTCGAAGGTATCTACTGATTGAAAAGAAGCTACAAAGGTGAAATGAAACTGATGCAGGTACTATCACTGTAGTGTTTCCACTGTAATGTGCATCATGTTTTGACATATACATGCTTACATATTTTTTTAAAGTATATAAGGTACATATTTTGAGATATGAGTATCTATAATATACTACCTCTATTTCAAGTAGCATGTTGAGTTACAGTATGCCAAGCTTTTTACACAGTAGTAGTTCTCACTAGCATTTTCATGAATACTCAATTTAATGTGTTTTTGATACAACACCACGAGAAAGCAGTCAGCTCTGTTTTTCAAGCTCTCCCCAGACCATTTCCAGTGCCTGCAGCTGCAGTTGTCACTAAATAATGCAGCAAGGGTATACCCCATAGACAACCCCCTTCTCTCTAGCATACACACATGTATGTAAATATATATCCTAGCTTTGACTTACTTTTCCTTAAGTGCTTCTCTGATCATCAGGCAAATGCTGTGGCTGCTGATGCCACTGTTGACTGGGAATATTTTCTGTTCAAGTCTGGATTCAACAACATCTGCTGACTGGAAAAAATGAAAAACCCAAGCTAGCTCTCAGGTTGGGGTTGATGGAATATACTGTGAAACATTCAGTGCAAAGCAAAAGGGAGTTGTCAAAGACCTTAACTCCAGCAAAATGTGCCTCATGGTTTTATGTCCACAGAACAGATGAACTGCTGAGGAGAGGTGCAAAGTTTCCAAGTAAAAAACTTTGTGCTCGCTTAGTTTGCCTTAATTGTCTTATATTCAATTGCCTTGTCCTTGTGAATTAAAATGTTTCCTAGATAGGATGTAATTTTTATTTTATCGAGTAAAATAACTTCTATTACTAATGTTGGGAGTTCTAATATTTCTCATCCCCATATGATTTTCTGCACAGTAACATTTCTTCAGGATAGTATTTTGTACCCTTGCTGTGCCTCAGGCTGAACTTTTGGGAAAGTTTTGGCTGACAGGACGCAGCCATTTCCAAGAAAGCCTAGAAAAAACGAGTTCATTATTCTGTGTTTTCAAACAAGGATCTGGGATCTTTTCTTTGAATGACTCCTGCCATCTGCTGCGCTGAAGTCACAATTTAAGTTACACTTGGGAGAAATGGGTAAGAAAATAAGACTTAGAGTCAGAATATGACCTTTGCTACTCATGGGAAGATCTGTTTCAAGCCTTTGCAGAACCACTCCTTGCACATGGGCAGTCCAATCTCTGTGGGGTTTTGCAGTGAGTGTCTCCAGAGAGATGTGCTCCCCGTTTCAGATGTCTGCATCTTGCTGTTTCTGCTACAGGCTTGAACCTTAGGAAAGAGAGTGTGTTCCTGCAAGAATTGTCTCCTACAGAAGGAAGCCTGAGCAAACTACCTTCATGCTACCCCAAAACCTAAAACCTTTCCTTACATAAAGAACTTTTCTTTTGGTTTTTTTTTGAAAGGACACCCTTCTCTCTAATGCACAGTCTGAGGGAATCTGTTAGTAAAACCATGTGCTGATATAAGAACATTATGTTTAACTTGTTAGGGCTCATCCTTTATTTTGGGTTTTCACAAATCATGTGTCTCAACTGTTGTATCAATATCTTAATAAGACTGTAGCAATCAATCTGTCCTCAGCCGTTCATGGAGACCAATTAATCTAGATAAATGTATTCTTTCCAAACCTGGAAGAAGGTTTTCTGGGCAGTATGATGCTTATTTCTGCACTGCTTCAGGTCAGTGTTCCAGTGAGGTCTGTTATGCAGAATGGCATAACGGTCTGGGAATATCCTTTCTACGTGGAAGGTTTATATAGATGTGTTCTTGGTAATATATATATATATTCTTCATGTATATATATATATATATATAAACAATGATATTAAAGTGATGTGAAATGAATTATAATGCCTAGATGCTTTTTTCCTACTTTTCCATTGCTAAGCGTAGAGCAGAGGGAAGGCATTCAACAGAGGAAAGGGTTAATAGTTTCTTTTGTGAAGCAGCTTCTTCTGATGACATTTCCAACTGATCAGAGACCCACTTGAGTTCTGAGCAGGTTAGAGTAGCTGGTAATGCTGCTTTGTGGTTGTGATTCCAAGGAGGTTTTGATGCTCTTGCAGATACCATGTAAATATTCAAAGAAGACTTTGACTTGAAACCTGTTAAAATGTCAACTGTGTCGTTTAGGTCTACGTTCCCTTTGTTATTGCTGTAAAAGACAACCCAGCACTCCTTTAAATCTACGTTTCCTGTCTCTCATAAAAATCTTGGCTCTTGCTTTGCTTTCATGTTATCAGAAGAGGTTAGTTCCACATGACTTTAAGAATCAAGAAAACTCAGCAAATTAAGGTACCTTGAAAAATCTGTCAGAGAAATCCCATATAACAGGTTGTTTGCTCTTGATAGTGAAACAAAACAAACAAAGACAACATCCCATGTCTGCTGAACTTTCAGTATGGTGCTGGAAGGGAGGTCAGAGTTTCCTTGATATGAAAAGGAATCCTGTTACAAGAATAAGTAATCAACCACCTGGGAGAATATAAAACTAAAATGAAAGGTGTCCACCGAGACACAGCAGTGCTGCCAAGTTCAAGATTTCAATCCAAACAAAATATTACAGTAGTCTCAGGTGATAGCATCCATAGAAGTTTGGACCTCATTAGGGGAATTGAAAAGCTTAGAGCTGTTTCCAGTAATAACACTCAATTTAGTTGGTTAAATGAAAGCCAAACTAATCTCCTTTCCATGAAGTGTTTGCACAAGTTGTAGAAAACTCTCCCATCAGTTCTCTTGTAGGAAAGAGAGAAGTCTCATATAAATAGCGCTGCAAGCCCAAACTCAAGTTCTTCATACCAAACTGGCAATTCCCATTTACACTTTGGTGTGTGTGGTCATATCTCTTCACCTATTAAACAAACGTAAGGCTCACCGTTTCATCCTTCATCGGATCTTATAAAATCCTGGAGAGTGTTTGGGTTCATGAGTGTCAGCTTTACTGTCGTAAAGAGAGTGGTGAGTTCATGATTTCAACAGAAGCTGATGGAATTTGCTTTGAAAGAACTGGAGTGAAGTTTTCCTTTTCATGTGGCATCCTTGGTGTTTTTTCATGTAGTCCTCAGCTGCCTATAAAGATTCTTAGGAAACATTTAACAAGCCAGGATTTAAATGAAGGTATTGCTTTAGAGGAGCTATTGAAGTAAGAAACAAAACAAGCTCCATACATTACAGACAGGTATTAAACTAAAACTGAATGGAACCAAGGAAAAGCTCTGCTTCATAACCCAAGGAGCACAGAAGAGACAAAATGTCTCTGTGCAGCATCTGCCAGCATCCTTCAGCAAACATCCTCTATGAAATGTGCTCACACCATGTCAGTCAAACTACACATTCAAGTATTTCTTGGAGAACTTAATCAGTGTCCATCTCAGTCTTGGTCTAACTGGCCTTAAGCAGTCCTGTTTCCTCTTACCCTTTGTGATGTTCCACAACATTTATAAAACAAGTGTCAGTGTGACAGCAATTCAGACTTGGTCTGGCAATTTTCCTTCACATGTTTTAGTGTATCTCTGGAGATCAGCCATGAGCAGGTTGAGAGCTTGTCTGTGTCACACACTAAGGCCACAAAGAGAATCTTGTGCTTAGGCTGCCTGACTGATGGGAGACTATTGATTAATTCTTCTTCCTTGAGCTGTGAGAGTCTTCATGCTCTCATGCTCTTACTCTGCTGGGGACTAGAACCATCCCAACATCAGCTGGAAAAGCAGCACGGTGAGGGGCCGGCAGTCCTGGAGGCTCCTGGAATGCACCGAGGGTAACTTCTTAAGCCAGACAGCCCTGCCGGAAGGGACACAACACGGGACATGATGATCACCACACAAGTAAGTTCATTGTTGATGCCAAAACTGGAGGCAGTCTGGACTGCAGAGACCACACATTAGTTGGAGTTCACGGTTCTGAGGGACACGGGTCACTCATATATATAATGAGGTCCCCCAGTCAGTTGACACACCTGAGGGTCCTGGGAAAGTTGAAGAAGTGCACCTATGTGAACCTCATGAGGTTCAACAAGGCCAAGTGCAGGGTCCTGCCCCTGGGTTGCAGAAATCCTCATTACTAATACAAGCTGAAGGACGACGTGATTGAGAATATTCCTGTGGGGAAGGACCTGCAATTACTAGTCGATGAAAGGCTGGACCTGAACTGACAGTGAATGCCAACTATATCCTGGACTGTGTCAAATTACAGGTTGCCATCAGGTCGAGGGAGGTGATTCTGCTGCTCTATTCCATTCTGGTGAGACCTCACTTTGAGTATGGCATCCAGCTCTGGAGATTTAGATTAGCTATAAGAAGGAAAGACAATGAGGGCAGTCACACACAGGTTGCCCGGAGACGTGGTAGATGTTCCATCCCTGGAAACTTTCAAGATCAGGTTGTATGGGGCTGTGAGCAGCCTGACTTCATTGTAGCTGTCCTTGCTTATTGCAAAGGGATTGGGCTAGATGACCTTGGAAGTTCCCTTCAAGCCCAAACTATTCTATGTGATTCTGAGTCTGTGACTCTGTGCTGATGTTTAGATTTTCTGTGAATGTCATTGTAACTACAATGAGACAGCTACAGCAGTGGGAACTTGATGTCATAACTGCAAGTTGTGAGCACCAGGAAGGTACAATCACGTTGTTTTGTGCACAGAGGTTTAGTAAATGTACAGAAATCTTGAAAAATATGAGATTTCTGTTGGCCTGTGTTGTTATTTACTGTACTTTACAGCTTCTTCTGAACCCAGTAAAGTGCATATCAGAGGAATTTGCCTCCGTGAGCTCTGGCACGTATTTGAAGGTCAGCGTAAGCGTGCACTGGAGGCCTTTGCTGAACTGGACCTCATGCTTGCACCTTGTGATCTGTCGTGCTGTTGTGATGCTTTCTAAGTTGCTCATGCTCCTCACCTTTGCTTTCATAGCTACAAAGTCTCTTTTTACTTCAAAAATAAAAATTTCAAAATGTCTTCAAATGTCTTCAAAATTTATATTCAGAAATTCTTTTTACGATGATAATCAGCGTAGAACTTCACTTTTCAAAGAAAAGGATGTCTGGTGATGGTTGTGTACAGCAGGGGTGAGGAAAAAGTCAGATTAATCAGATCAATAGTTCTAGATAACAAATGTCATAATTAAGCCTGTTTTAAAAAACACCTTACAGAAAGCCCGAGCACTTCTTGTTGAGAGAAAATCCAGTGGAGGTTGTGAGGACCCCAAATAATTACCCCAAATAATCCCAAAACTATAATATGATTTCACTTCATGCAATTACTAATGAAATCCATTAAAGAAGTTCACCGTGTGCTTGCTGAATACAGCAAACTCATGAAACTTGTCTCCCTTTTATGTTCTGTTCCTATTGTACAGAGAGCCTAGAGAGTTGGGGTTTTTAGTTTTTTTTAATAACCGTGTGTAACTCTCTTAAACTGTGAGAGTCTCTTTGGAATATAAGCCTGTTTATTTTATTGTGCTCTGATTAGTTATTCTAAAAAAACCCAGTTATAGACACATAATTGTAGCCATCTGTTGTGCTTTAAGTCCAATCTAGCCCAAAAGTCAAAAAAGTCATGGCAACAACTTATAAAAACAATGGCAATAATACGAACTCACTATGGTTACTGATGAACCTCTATTTCTCCCCTCAAATGAAGTAAGTTTCCTCAGAGAATT
The DNA here is from genome assembly GCA_013400115.1 of Rhinopomastus cyanomelas. NCBI lineage: Eukaryota > Metazoa > Chordata > Aves > Bucerotiformes > Rhinopomastidae > Rhinopomastus > Rhinopomastus cyanomelas. Next base: position 182,720 of record VXBP01010187.1, read on the forward strand.
ATTTTATATTTGATTTATTTCTTTATTAAATTTGCCCACATTATAACCAGCTTCTCTATCAAGATTGCCATACAGCTGTCTCCTCAACAGTAAATCTTGGTTTCTCCAGAAAGGTGAGTTCTGTTACTGCACAAAACCAAGCTCTAGGAGGAAGCCCAGTGTTTACCATACATTACTCTTGAATAAACCAGCAAGCAGGATTAAGATTGTTCAAGAAAATTTATTAGAGGAGCTGAGTAATATTTATCAGAGAATAAATTTAATCCCTACTTTGACAGCTATAAATTTCACTATTCATAGATTTTTAGATATTTGATGTATTTGGTTTATAGTTCCCTGGGAAATGTAGTAAATAGTTTCTTCAATTAACTTCATCAAAATGTCAGTGACTTTTATGAAAGATTGTTAGTGTTCAGCATGATCCTGTCTGTTGGACACAGCCAGTTTGTGAGTGTAGTCCAGTTGCTTTAACTCAGGGCAGTACACGGGTGGTTGCACACGCTAACGTGAACAGTAAATGGCACCTATGTGTTGGGAAAAAACCTCAACATGTGTTAGATACAGTCAGACAAACAGATGCTTTCTGCTACTGCACACCGTTGGCTACGTGTATTTCATTAATCCTTTTTTCTCTGTCTTTCTGGAAGAATCACTTTGTAGAAAACCATGCACAACTGGTTTTACATAATCATTCGTAGTTCCACCTCCTGAGAGAAATAAAAGCTGAAGAATGGGGAGCAGTGCTGTTCTTTTTGGTTAATTGCAAATCACAGAATTCTGGTGGCTTGCAATTTCTTGGAAAAGGAGAGGATGCCCAAAGCATGAAATGTATCCTGGCTGGAATATAGTAGGTGCCACATAAATATCAGAAGGAGCATCTTCCCAGTGAGGGTGGCAGAGCACTTGGACAGGCTGCCCAGGGGGGTTGTGGAGTCTCCTTCTCTGGAGACATTTACAACCCACCTGGCTGTGTTCCTGTGCGACTTCGTCTAGGTGATCCTGCTGTGGCAGGGGGATTGGACTAGATGATCTTTCGAGGTCCCTTCCAATCCCTAATGCTCTGTGATTCTGTGATCAGTTTCCAGTTGTGAAGCCACCTCCAGGAGAAGTAAGGGCAGTGTTTATAGATTGCTTTATCTTAGTAATAAGCCTAATAACACAGCAGATACTTCACATTGCTCTAAATGGGAGGTGAAGTAAGAGATGCAAATGACAATGTCTGTGCAAACTGAATCCATAAATGTCCTCTAAAAGCCAACTACTACTATTTCCTCTTTTATTTACTGGCTTAATTAAGCTTGTGTGTGGATGTCTTTGCTTTTACTCTTGGTTCTTTGTTACAACCACGCCTAGTGAGCATGGGAGTGAACACACTCTTGTTAGCGTCTGCCCCATACAACCATTAGAAGTGATGGTGAGGAATTGCTTTTGCAGGATATTTCAGACTTTTTTTAGGGGCATATTTATGGAGTGGTAGTAAGCACAAAGCTTTGAACCAAAACATCAACTGGGATGTTTTTTCCTGGGAATCTTACCCTGAATGATTATTTACACAGTCAAACTTGTTCTGCACTTTCTCGAGTTACAGTAAGAAACTTTCCATACAATACTGTCTTCTTAAGTGTCCTTGGAATCCCTTTCCTTTTTTGCTTTTTGTTTTCACCAGACTTCTAATTCTCCCCTAACTGTAGTTCTGCAAGTAGCTATTGTTATTTGTTTTGTATGTTTGCATTTGTGCAACTGGAACTCTCTGTAGTGATTGTCTTTTGAGTCAATGCCTGCCGTTATCTGGTTTGATGCAGAGTCTTAATTAACCTTTACCAACCAACGCCGTAATTAAAAATCAGCTTATTTTACATCATCCATACAATGGGCTTACTCACTCATTCCTCCATGACACAAGCCTTTCTCAGATGTCGTGTGTTATTGCACTGGGAGCAGGTCAGTGTGTAAAAGCAGGGAATGCCTGTGGATCAGAAGCCAAAATGGCTGTGGGGAAGCAGCTGTGCCAGACTGGAGACCCCTCAGTAGCACTGTCAGTCACCTTAGTTGGTCATCACACACAAACAGCTGGGACTGTGTTCTGCAGCTGCACAAATTTCAGATTTTCTAAAATATTGTGTCATCCACAGCAAGAGAAATAATTTGAGAAAAGGGAAAGCCTGTAGGACATTCTCAGGATACAGTTCAGGAAGCTGAAATACTGATAACACTGACTGAAATGCAGGTGGGATGCTTTGGGACGACGTGAAAATGATGTTATTTTTAAGAAAAATCAGTCCTTCTGAAGATCAGAGGCTTAAGGTCCTAATCAAAGATGTCATCTGCTAAGCAGGTGGCTGTACAAGGCATTTGAGAAGTATTAGCAGGATCAAAATATCAGTTATGTGTTGCAGTGCCTAGAATGTCAGTTCACTCTGAACCCACTCGATCTCTTTCCGTATCTGGTGAATATTGATCTTGGCTAATGGTGCAAACATTCTAGGTGTGATGCTACAAGGCGTAGGAGTGTTCCCAATTTGAAGTGTTTGAGCCACGCTTTGAACTGATAAGCAGATGATGAAGTGCTCTGCTGGAGTGGGGCCAGAGTACACTTTTCCCACTCGTCAGAAGAAGTCTGCTTCCATGCTGTTAACGTGCACCTTCAAACCCCACTCCATCCCTGCACAGGATGCTGTTGGCACATTGCAGGCAGGATTGTTATTGCATTTAACAGACAGTCTACAAACCATCCTCCATAGCCACAAAAACAGAGGTGGGAATCGTGATCTGCAAACGAATAAGGAAACAAAGCCCACCTCCACAGCTCCCACCGGTTTAATCTGGACTTGGCCAACATTTCATATCATTCCAGTGCTATGGCATAGATCACCAGAAAAATCCCAGCTGAGAGGTAGTTGTGATCCCCAGTTCATTTGGATGACAAGATGGCCCAGGTGACCAAGAAGGCCAGTGGCATCCTGGCTTGTATTAGTAACTGTGTGTCCAGCAGGAGTAGGGAAGTGGACTCAGCACTGGCTGAGGCTGCACCCTGAGTACTGGGTCCAGTTTTGGGCACCTCAGTACAAGGCAGACATTGAGGTGCTGGAGCAAGCGCAGAGGAGGGCAACGGAGCTGGTGAAAGGCCTGGAGAATCAATCTTTTGAGGAGAGACTGAAAGAGTTTGGGCTGTTTATTTTAAGGAAGAAGAGGCTAAGGGGAGACCTCATCACTCTCTACAATTATCTGAAAGGACATTGTAGAGATGTTTCTTCTCACAGATAATTATCACTAGAACCAGAGGGAAGGGCTTCAAGCTTCAACACTGTAGGTTTAGACTGGACACCAGGAAGAAATTCTTCACAGAAAGAGTGGTCAGGCACTGGAATGGGCTGCCCAGGGTGGTGGTTGAGTCATCATGCCCAGATGTGTTTAAAAGTCACTTAGATGTAGGGTTGAGGGATCTGCTCTAGAGGTGAACTTGTAGAGTTGATGATTGGACTTGATGATCTTAAGGCCCTTTTCCAATCTGAATGATTCTATGATTCCAAGTGGAGGATGACTGCAGAACCTGCTCACGGATTGGCACTAGCTAATGATACCATATAGTCCTGCTGCTCAGCCCCTGCTGAGCTCTCATAGTTAATGACTCTTCAGTTTACACAATGATGTGAGACAAAAAAGGTTTCCTCTCAGGTTAAAAAAAAAAGAAAAAAGGAGCTTTTGCTCTTAGCTCTCTACATTTTGTGTAGGAAGTTCTGTTTTGTTCTGTTTCCACAAATCCTGTAAGAATAGTGTTGTATTTCCAACAGAAAACTTTATTCTTCTGTTCCACTTACTTTTTTTTTCTCCCATTGATGTCTGCTGGCAGAGATTCAGCTCCATCAGTTTCCCATTTGCATAGAATTCTTGTGAGACTGGTTACCTGATTCTGGTTTCTACTAATCACTCCCCATAGTACCCTTTGGTTATGTCTCCTCTTGAAAAGCCTAAATCTTGACAGGACATCATGAGACAACTCAAGAGGAAAAAGTTTTCCTTTTCAAGGGCTTCTGTGTCAGTAGCAGTCTTTGTGTGGACTGTGGAAGACAGCATTATCCTCTTTCATTTGCTTTTTCTTCACATCTGTTTTCTAAATTCTGTTTCTGAAGTGCATCGTCCTTTTGACATCTTTTGTTGTTTTCAAAGGGCCTCATTAATTTCCCCTCTGTGGCACAAACGGCTGCAGTCAAATACATCTACCTCTAGCAGATGGACTCTGCTGGTTTCTGCTTTTACCTTTGGAGGCATCCTTTCCTGGGAATTCAAAAGAGGTCCCAAACCCTCCAAAACCATGTGGAATTGGTAAACTTTGTGTCAAGACAATCAGTCCCATCAGTTAAGATGAAGGAGTCAGATGATGAGCTGGTGGTACTTACATAACCGTAAAACTAAGCAGAATCTACAGCAGCACTGTGGAAATTCTTCATTACCCATCCTCAAATTTACTGGATTTTCTAAATAGCCCCAGCTGCACCCCACCCTGTTTCTGTGCTCTCACCTCCACAACCCTACTTGGATGGTCCTGCTTTGCCCCATGGACAACCCTGACAAAGGTGCTCCTTCCCTTGTCTGAGCATCAACTTTGTGGAGCTTGTTTGAAACCCCATCTTAATAGCTTCCTTCTTTCCCATGATTAAAAGAAGAGGGCAAGTTAGCATTCAGAGGATGATCCACTGCTATATCAACTGGATGTTGCTGTTCCTAAGGGCCCTCACTGGACCATGGGTTGTTGTGGGCATCCTAGGCTCACACTTTAGCCTTTGCAGTCATCCCACTGCAAAGTCTCCCCAGCCTCCCCTCCCCTCTCCCCTTCCCTCTTTCCCTTCCCTCTCTCTCTTCCTCTCTTTCCCCCCCTCTCTTTCCCTCTTTCCCTCTCTGTCTTTCTATCTCTTTCCCCACCTCTCTCTCTCTCTTTCTCTCTTCCCCCTCTCTTTCTCTCTCTTTTTCTTTCTTTTCTTTCTTTCTTTCTTTCTTTCTTTCTTTCTTTCTTTCTTTCTTTCTTTCTTTCTTTCTTTCTTTCTTTCTTTCTTTCTTTCTTTCTTTCTTTCTTTCTTTCTTTCTTTCTTTCTTTCTTTCTTTCTTTCTTTCTTTCTTTCTTTCTTTCTTTCTCTCTCTCTCTCTCTCTCTCTCTCTCTTTCTTTCTTTCTTTCTTTCTTTCTTTCTTTCTTTCTTTCTTTCTTCTTTCCTTTCTTTCCTTTCTTTCCTTTCTTTCCCCTTCTCTCTCTCTCTCTCCCTCTCTTTCCCTTTTTCTTTCTCTCTGTTTATCTGTCTTTCTGTCTTTATTTCCTTTTCTTTCTCTCTCTCTCTTTCCCTCCCTCTTTCTTCCTCTCTTTCTTCCTTTCTCTCTCTTGTTTTTTCTCTCTCTTTCTCCCTTTCTCACTTTCTTTCCCTCTTTCTTCCCTTTATTCCCGCCTCCAAACCACGAGTGGCTGCTGTGGTCTTTTCCCTGCGCTCCACTCGATCAATACAAAGGCAGAAATGTCCTGTGGGCAGGAGGAGGAAGATCTGCCAGCAAGGCTGAGTCCTTTATCTCCTTCCTGAGCCTGGGAATCTGTTGGAGGAAAGGAGGGAAGTGACATCATGAACTTTGATAATCTGCACTTGGGGGACAGCCCTGGGAGAAAACCGACTGAAGAGTGTCTGCTAGAGCGGCATCGCTCTGACGCCAAACCGAGAGGAGGAAAGGGGCTGCGAGCAGAGGTCCAGCCAAGTCCCTGCTGCACCCAGTGCCAGGCATGCGCAGGGAAAAGAGAGAAATTGGCAAACGTGCTCGCTGAATCACAGAACCTCTTCGACTGGAAGAGACCGTGAAGATTAACCCAGCACTGAACCCTGCCTCAAGCACCAGATCCACAGGTCATTTAAACAGCCCCTCCGGGATGGCGACTCCGCCGCTGCGCTGGACAGCCTGTTCCAACACCGGACGGTCCTTTCAGTAAAAGCATTATTTCTGCCCTCCAGCCTAAACCTCGCAGCCGCTTCCTCCTGGAAAACTTTATTTCACGTTTTGTTTTCTAGTTTAAAGTGTTAAAACACTTCGAGCCATCTCAGGGCTGATGGGGTCTGATGGGGTTGGTTTTGCTGCCGGGAGGTGGCAGCAGCCCCCGCGGCATCGCCCCGCGGAGTCCGGCGGAGTCGCAGCCTCGCATTCACGCAACGTCCACGCAGAGTCACCGCAGAGGTGCCCTGGTCAGGGTGACGTAGAAAAACTCAGTGTTCTGGTGTCACTGGGTAGCAGCCTGTGGCACCTGCCTAGGGCAGGACTTCACCGAGGGATCGGCACGGTCGGTATAACACAGACACTACAGTACCGCATTAAATGCAAATCCAAACCCTTCCTAGTCACAGATGGGAAGGACAAAAGTCACTATTAAAAAACACAGAACTGAAATCACCCAAAGACAGTTAATCACGCCCTGTAAAATGGGTGCAATCTTCCAGGCAGCTGTGTAACCACGTACTGAAAATATCCAACACAGGAAGGCTACTTAGAGGCAAGAGTCTCTTTTACAAGAGTGTCCTGGCAAGAGGGGCGGCATAACAGTCAATTATTACAAACAAAATCCAGGTTTCTTAATTAAAAAAATAAAATGCTGGCTCTCCTGCGTAGCCTATAATAAGTTCTGTCTTGAGAAGACTGTAATTACGCTGGCGCCTGCCAGTGCCGCCATAGTCAAGTCTGTCACCATTTCCATTATAAACCCCATTTTTAAGCAATTTATAATGTAGCCATAAAAAATAATGTTAGATTGAAGGGTTTTTTTAGGAGAGCACTAAACAAGCCAGAAGTCTCATAGTTTTGAAGCTTTCTCATCTTTCTGTTGTATAAATAGTGTTTTCGTTTTACATCTGCAACGATAGCAGCCGTCACTGCTTGGAAGCAGAGGATTTTACTTATTGAAAGGTCCATAAATACAGGAAAACAACCTTCACAATTTTCCTACAGAAATAGTGGAGGCTGATTAACTTAGACTATCAATAAATAAATGAGAACAAAAAGAAGTTAGATAACCTCAGGCCTCAGAACAAGTCACTGAAAAAACTCTTCTGCCATGAGATTGACCTCAGCTTTCCAGCTCGTTTCTGCCAGAGGACGATGTGGCCAGGGGTGGAGGCAACCATGTCTCTAAGGTGGATAGCAAAGCTCTGACGGGCATCTGTTTCTTCCAGCAGTGCTCACAGAAGCACAGAGGAAGTATCTGCTGTAATGTCATAGAAAATCCTTATTGCTTTCTCCCAGTGCACATTCTATCACTCAAATGTCATAAAGGGGAGCGAGTGAGGACAGAAAACATGAGGCATCTTCTCTGAGAAGTCTCCATGAGAAGGTATACCTTGGACTATGTGGGAGTGAAATATGCCTGCTGACCACTAGTAACAGACATAAACCCTATTGTGAGTCGGCTTCCAAAAGAAGAATGTTCTGCAGTTCCAGTCTGTACAAGTCTTGTAATTTACATGGCTTGAACGGAATTCCTCCAGGAAACACTATTTGTACCAAATTAAAGGTCTGAATGCTAAGCAAGGAGCACTGAAGGTAGTGAAGGGAAAGAAGTTGGAATGAAGGACTGTTCGTGTCTCTCTACCATGTTTAGACCACAGTAACATCCTGGATGCGATGTTGTGATGTCAGTCATGCTCTTCTTACCTGTGTGTGGTTCACAAGGGACATACATTACTCTACATGACACCACACAGACAATCGTTTCAGACCTCTGGCTGCATAAATGAAAGCTGAGGAGTCAAGTTGAGAAGTCAAATTGATCTGTCAGGTGGAATGCACAGATCTGAGTGCAAGGTAGGTAGTGACCTTCTTCAGTGTTTTAGGGGTTGGAACTGGCTGCTCAGGGAGAGGGTGGAGTCACTGTCCATGGAGGTGTTCAAAGAATGTGTAGATGTGGCACTAGGGAACAGGGTTTAGTGGGCAGGGTGGAGTTGGGCTTATGGTTGGCCTGGATCCTGGAGGTCTCTTCCAACCTTAATGATTCCGTGGTTCTAACTGAGTAGACCCAACCCTGAAGAGGTTCAATAGTTTCTGTGCTGCCTTTGCACACCTGCCTGTCTCAGTGCATCTTGCTTGCTGCCATCTTTCTGGCTCTTCCAGTGGCATTGCACTGTCACTTCCCGAGTGAGCTGGCATGGAAGCAGCGCCAGCAGAAGACCGTGTGCTGACATTGCTGGCCAATGCACAGCATCCCTGGTATTACTGTGCTGCTGATTCTTGGCTCACTCTGATGGCGTCTGTTTGCCTGAAAATGTCGTTGTGGTGAAAACTTTACAGCTTTTTGTAGCTGGTTTGTTCCCTGGTCCTTACCTCCCTTGCTGTTGGATCCTCACACTTGAAAAAGTCAACACAGAAAGAGCAGTCAGCACACACTGAATTGCTCAGGGTCCACACAGGCCAGCAGTGGTCCCATGCACATCTTTTCCTTGCACAGTCTCCACCAGCGGCAAGAGATGACTGGTCTCTGAAGAACTGCATGGTTCATGATAGTGTTCTCTTAATTGGAAGGGCTGGAGCAGCAGCCCCTCTTTTACTGCCTGAGAGGCCAGCTGGCCTCTTACAAAAGGGGAAACTTTGCTAAACAAAGGAGGTCATTTTAAAAAGAGAAAATAGCATCTGTCTGCAGACATGTGAGGAGGGAAAGAGAAATGTGAAAACAGAGGTGGTGGGGGAAAAAGGTTTCAAGTTTAAAAAAGCGTAAAGAAAGTCCATGTGGGATAACAGGAGGGACATTCACAGCCTCAACTTAGGACAATGTGATGGGAGGAAGTGTAACAAGGAGAGAGCTAGCATGTAAAAAACAAATCCCAGGTAAAGGTCTAAAAACCCCAAAACAAATTTAGAGAGTGAGAGACTGCTGCACACCCAGTTGCCTGTAGAGGAGCTAAAGCCCCAGCTATACAACCTGGCAACAACAAGCTCAAGGCAAGGAGCAACTTCTGCACTTAGGTAAGTAAAGAATTTCACAACATGAACAACAGCGCACTGCAGCTACCTACAAGGCATCCCTTTAAGGATGCATACCCTACACATCTGCAGCTAACCACAAAAAGGCAGGAGAGGGTTCCTGAGAAAGGTCTGGGACCTGCACAGAACACCAGAGTGTTTATGGGGGTGCAGCAGTGGGAGAACAGGGAGACTGGCTGGTACCAGTCTGCATCTGGGGCATGATTAAACCCTTCTGCAAGCTGCCCAGGAAATAATCTACTTTCAAAGTGCTGCGCTTTGCCACTTGCAAACGTTGTTATTGTCCAAGGGTTTTGTAGTTGCCTTGTTGCAGTTCCTTTTTTGTTTTTCTTTTTTTAAAAGGCCTATTGTAAAGCAAAAGGAGATTTCTGGGAGCAGCTGGGGTTTGCAAGTGCTGGGGTTCGCATCATTTCCATAACGACAGCACTATGATGTTAGAGCATGTTATTTATTGTCTATTTTGTGGATCACATATCCTGAGGAGTGTGTGTGAAACAAGTGCCTATTCTCTTTCCGAGTCCTTGCATGCAGTAATTCTAAATAAAGAAAGTCTTGGGGTAGAGGGCAAAATTACTTTTCTCTGTTTCCTTAATGTTGAGGGAGATTGTGTTTTTAATGCTATGGAGTATTCTGTGCTGATAGCTTTACAGCACTGTGCATGTACTATGGACTAGAACAAACTTCACAGCTGATTATACTTAGAGCTGGAGGTCTTCTGCCCAATTCTAAACAAAGTATGGTCTTAAACACCACGTAGAAAATGTTTGATGGCTTACCTCCTGGGCTGGTTTGTGATTTGGCCTGAGCTTTTGACATCCTGAATGAAAAACCCTTTCGCTACAGGAACCTGGCTGGTAACTGGGTAAATAGCACTGTAATCTAAACACGGAACGTTTCCACATAGCAAGCTTTGTTTTGCAGTGCGCTCTGTGCCTGCCGCGTCAGATGGAAGTCTCCATACAACGCTTCACAGTCTCATGGAAAACACATGGACTGCATGGATGTCATGTAGAACCCCAGTGGTTGTCCCACAGCTGCCCTGTGGCTGAGGAGCACATCTGCCTTCATGCTTCAGGACAGCTATCTTTCTGTCCTGGTGTGAAGCTGAATAAAGTAATGACACTGAAGAGATTTTCTGCTTTAAAGACGATAGCGTTCCTGCATCTGAAATGATTCCTGTCTATCGATCAGTGTGAGATTAATCACAGTAAAAGGAGTTTATACACTAATATGGGACATTTACAAATGTTATACTCAACACGTGGTCCACTTGCCATTTTCTGCAGCCACACTGCACCATTACAAATGGATATTGCTTTGCCCTGTGAGACAAAACTTTCACTGGTACATAAAAACATGCGGTTCTTCCTGATGTTTGTAGGGTAAGTGCCCAACTGTCTTGCAGCATCCCGCTGGAGACAACAATTTTTTCTTTAAAAACTAAAGGCATTGTATGTGTTTTGTCAATAGGTCACTTCGAGCACGTGAAGATAGGCAAAGCAAAAGCTCAGGTTTCCTCCTAATGCAGTCCACACCACGGTAAACACAACCTGTATATAGTGCAGCGGGTGTGGCTGACTGCGGTGCCTGCCCCAGGAAGGGTCCAGATGAGTTGCTTTCTTTTTCTGAGGATTGTGGACTTTTAACGTCAATGATTTCCTTGCTTTGCTTAAAACATTTCATGAGAAAGTCTTCCTCTTGCAGCAGTAGCCTGGCAGAGAGATAGGAAGGACAAATTTTTAAATTGTTGTTCCTGGAACATCTGATTTTGCTTAATACTGATCTGAATGTCAAATGCAGCTGATCATTAAAGGAATGCTGGTCTGTCAAGCTGAGCGCACAGATTTGAGCGCAAGGTGGGTAATGACCCTCTTCAGTGTTTCAGTTTTTCTCACCCACTGTAGCAAATGGCTTTTCTAGGCCAGCAGCATAAACTAGATTATCGTTCATTCCTTTTCTTTGCCAGCTGAGTCCATTCTGGCTTGAACAGACTGTTGTAGTGAGTTTTGGCAACTATTGTCCATTGTTGATTAAAGCTGTGGCCACTTGTTGTGCAAGGCAAAGGCATGGCATGCTAGAAGGGAGCGTGGTCCAGTAAGAAAAATTCAGGAAACCAGTATTTTCTTTGAAAAAACTTTTCTTGACTTCTGCTGTGGCCATTGCCACCACCCTGCTGCTGCATGTTGTCTGAGAGAGGTCAGGGGCTGGAACTGGCTGCTCAGGGAGAGGGTGGAGTCACTGTCCCTGGAGGTGTTCAAAGAATGTGTAGATGTGGCACTAGGGAACAGGGTTTAGTGGGCAGGGTGGAGTTGGGCTGATGGTTGGCCTGGATCCTGGAGGTCTCTTCCAACCTTAATGATTCCGTGGTTCTAACTGAGTAGACCCAACCCTGAAGAGGTTCAATAGTTTCTGTGCTGCCTTTGCACACCTGCCTGTCTCAGTGCATCTTGCTTGCTGCCATCTTTCTGGCTCTTCCAGTGACATTGCACTGCACACAGCATACAAATCGCATCCTTCCCGAGTGAGCTGGCGTGGAAGCAGCGCCAGCAGAAGACCATGTGCTGACATTGCTGGCCAATGTACAGCATCCCTGGTATTACTGTGCTGCTGATTCTTGGCTCACTCTGATGGCATCTGAAAGAGGTCTTCTGATAAAAAGAATTCATCAAGAGGGAAAGAGACCACCAAATCATTCGCTGAGCATGCATAGGTTTGACATTTAGACTGCAAGTATCTTGGAGATTGTCTGCGCTGTAATCTGTCGTGCCAGGGTGGATTTAGATCGGACACGTTGGTTTATATAGGGGTGTGTTTAGTAGATCGAGAGAGCTTCTCCTCCCCCTCTACTCTGCCCTAGTGAGACTGCATGTCAAATATTGTGTCCATTTCTGGGCCCCTCAATTCAAGAAGGACACAGAACTGCTTGAGTGAGTCCAATGCAGAGTCAATGCAGAGATGATGAAGGGAGTGGAACATCTCCTTTATGAGGAGAGGCTGAGAGAGCTTGGTCTCTTTAGCTTGACAAAAAAGGAGACTGAGGGGTGACTCCATTAATGTGTATAAATATGGAAAGGGCAGACGTCAGGAGGATGAAGCCAGACTCTGCTCAGTGTCATCTAATGACAGGACAAGGGGCAATGGGTGTGAGCTGGAACATAGGAGGTTCCACGTAAATGTGAGAAGGAACTTCTTCCCGGTGAGGGTGACAGAGCACTGGAACAGGCTGCCCAGGGAGGTTGTGGAGTCTTCTTCTCTGGAGACATCATGGAGTAGTCATGGATTGGAACTTGCTGCCCAGGGAGGTGCTGTCCTCAGAGGTGTTAAAAAAATGTGTAGATGTGGCACTAAGGAGCATGGTTTAGTGGGCAGGGCGGGGTTGGATTGGGCTGAGAGTTGTACGTAACGATCTTGGACGTCTCCTCCAACTTCTATGACTAGGACTTCAATGATTCCATGTCAAACAATTAGAAAGAACCATTGCTTTTGGAAATCATTCTCAGTTGATGCAACATTTAGAGCCTAGAGGCATTTTTCCTTGTGTAGCCATCCACCGATTTTATAGATTTTTGAGTAGTGGGCATCACCCACAGATACAACTGCATCCTCAGTGATTGCTGTGACTGCTGCAGAGCTGTAATTTTCTTCACTATTGCAATGTCATGATCCATTCACATTAGAGACCAGGAAGACATGGATTCCTGGGTTTCGTTATTTGTTGTTGTTTAGTTCAGTTGAAACATAATGAGCTCTGAATTCACTTCTCCTGTACATACACGCGGCGTTGTTTAAGAAAGTCATGCAGTGCTCATGCTCTGCTACTCTCCTGCCTCTGAGCTCCTGCTGCCTGTGTCAGCCATCTACACCTAACGGGAGTTCACCTCAGAAATAACATTAGTTGTCCTTTAGGACTGGATAGGGCTAGTCACGGGGCTGCTTCTGTTGTCTCTGGGTGAAGTAGCTGGGGAAGAAAGAAGATCTTTCCGTGCGTTTGCGTTATGTTTTAAAAGATTAGTTTTAGACACAGGTTGAAAGTGAAGTCTTTGAGACCCCTTGTTCAAACGTCTGGTTTTGCTTTTCAGTTAATGCTTCATACTGACCGTTAGGTAGACCTGAGTGCATCTACAAATGGTGCCAGTGGTGTTTTTCTACACATCAGTGTTGTCTAAACAGCTCACGATAATCTTCTTTGTTGTAAAACTAAATGCCTAGATCTAAGGTGGCTTTGAAACTGAGAGCTAACCTCAACCACATTCAGATACCTGTGCTGTTCTATTTTTACCTATTGAATAAAGTATCTTGACGTGCTGGAATTCTATGTGATTGTTGGTTTTTTTCTTTAGAAGTAATTTCTTTCATGTTGGAAATATAAAATGGGATATATCAACTTTTACAGAGCTGTTTCTTTTCTTCAGTAAAGGCTTTCACTTTTAGGATTTCCTCGCTCTCTCAATGCATGAGATGTCTGTGCTAACAGTGATTGATGATGAGCACCAGTTTACCACAAAAGGGTATCTTTGTTTTTCATTTTGTTTTCTCATCATGGATGTTTTTTTTGCCTCAGTTTAGGGCAGGTTAACGTAACAGAAGTAATTTGTACTCAGGTTGTGGCTCTGCCTGAAAATAACAGGGGCTGTTTTTGTCAAACATGATTGCTAGTTTATGTTTTCTTACTCAGTTTCTGTTTGGAAAAATGTTTTGGAAAAATGGACATGAAAGCATCCTCCAACTCAAGGGCATTCTTGGCGTTTTAAATGGGGAAAGATTAACTGAATCTGGAAGTCCAGACACTCTAGTGGGATAATATAGGAAGTTTCTATTGCTGGACAAACTGATGGGCTGAGGATTTAAATCCTCTGACCAATCAATCCACCGGATTTTATTAATGTTTAGGGAGAAAAAAAAGAATTACATTTCTGGAAAAGAGAAATAAACCTTGTTGCAGGATACACAATGGCCAAATTCATGAAAGACATATATATATATATATATATGCTAAAGTCTCATATATCATTACAACTGTCTGAGCAGGACAAGTGAAAGCAAAACAAAGCCAGGGAAAAATTCTTTTCTTATATAAATGGATTGTGAGGGAAAACCTCACTGAGGAGAGAAAATATATTCTGATTCTAATTGTTCTTCTGCTAAGAATAACAAGACTTTTGCTGAATAGCTTCATAATAAATTTTAGTGTAGATTCAGCAGGTCTAGAGTGGGATAAATCTTTCCTTGGGAAAAGCACTGTCCATTATGTGTGCTGATTTATGAGAGGCAATCAGGTACATTTGAATGGTGGCTGGACTGGTCCATAAATACCATCTAGGACTCACAATATATGAGAAAACTTGTTTGTGCTTAATAAGTCGAATCTGGCTTCTTACTGTGTGACTACCTGCTGCCCCACTCGCAGGTTTTCTCAAGAGCTGCGTTATTTGCTGAATAGCTTTGTCAAGCCAAAGACTTTGATCACCCAAGAGGAAGCACTGTGTATACCGAGGTTTTGCTGTAACGTCATATATTCACTTTCTTTATCCCTTTTTTGAAAGTCCCCTTTCATCAAAGGAAGATTTCCTCAAGTAGAAAGGCAAATTATACGAGTAGGGAAAATCACCCGAAACGATCTGAGCTGTGTGAAATGTAACTCTGTGATTTTGTTTTAGCGAGAAGAAAACTTCACTTGCTGGCTCTCAAAAAATTCTGAGCTGAAGCTTAACTTCAGGGGCAGCATCTTTAACGTCCACTTAATACTTCATACATCTTCAGTGAAGTTGTTTCCCTCTGCAGTTAACAATGGGCTGTGGGAATAAGTCAGCTTTTCCTATTTACTGGGAAACGTAGGATAGCGACATGTGAGTCAAACGGCGCTTTGAATGGATTATCACTGCAAATTACAGTTGGTGGGAGCTGCGACCGTAATTACACCGTTGGCCATGCACAACTTTAATTCTTGCCTGCTGAATAAATTTGTTTCCCTTCAGATTTTGTTCCTGACATTTTCAGAAAAGAGCAAATCAAGCCTCCTGGACGTTTACTGTAAAGGTCACCTTTGTTTGCTCAACTTACCTAAATTATAAACATTTCTTGAATTAATGAGATGCTATTTTGGTCTGTTATGAGAGTTTCCTATTCAAGTTTACTAAACCATAGACTCATAGGGGGACTCACAAGGGCTTCCACATTACGCTCTGCTTTTAGCTATCCATAGACCCTAAAACTGTTTAAAATTAATTTTGCGAGCTATTAAGGAAAGAAAACAGCCAGCAGCCAACATGAGGGACATTACTGTAAGTTGTGGGGGGGAGAGGTTTAAAGCTCTGGCTGGCAAGAGAAGGGTTAAGCACTTTTTTGCTATACCCGTTTCAAATTACAATGAGAAGCCTCTTCTTTCCCAGCAGGGTTGTGCTTACATTAGTCTTCAGATCTCTCTTGAAGAGAGCTGTTATATTTGTGCCTGCTAGAGTTGGAAGTAACAGTTCAGAAGCTGAAAAGGGTTGAACAGATTTACGGAAGGCTTTTTTTTTGCGAGTAAATCCACAGCAACACATAAATTCGATTAGTACACGCTCTACAATTACTTTACACTCAAGCGATTCAAAAGATGTCAAAGTTATCACCAGGCTGCTGGACAAATATGTGTCCCACCACCATGGTACAGATCAAGACCAGTCTGTGACTCGGGATTTTTCCTTGGGAAGAGCGCAAGGTGTACGAAGAACACCGGCGGGAAGATAACTCTGGAACTACAGTGTCTCAGAAGAACATCTCTTGCTAATACAGCTCCCCACCAAAGACCTGGCCATCTAAGGTTTATACAGGAATGCCTAGGTCAGCTGACAAAATACAGGTCTTCTGCTCTATAAATGCAGAAAAACCGATAACAACACTGGAAAATTGGAAGTCTGAATTTCAGCTTTCGTAGAAATAACTGCAACCTGACACAGTCCATAGTATTTAAACAGGGTGGGGGGAGAGAAAGCACCAAAGATGTTGCGCTTAGCGATGACACTGACGTGAAGAATAGGTAAATTCTGTTTTACAGCCACTGGGAAAAGAGACCTCATAGGAACGCAGGACAAGTAGGAGAAAAGATCTTTTTTAACATTTTTTTTTCCTTTTCAAAGATGAACCTAACTGCGCTCAAAGCTTTCGTGGGCTTGCTCTGGAATTGCTGGGTTCTGGTGGGTCTTGCG
The DNA here is from genome assembly GCA_013400115.1 of Rhinopomastus cyanomelas. Taxonomy (NCBI): domain Eukaryota; kingdom Metazoa; phylum Chordata; class Aves; order Bucerotiformes; family Rhinopomastidae; genus Rhinopomastus; species Rhinopomastus cyanomelas. The sequence goes on from VXBP01010187.1 coordinate 198,899, forward strand.
CAGGGAGGTTTAGGAGACAATCACGTCCATTCGAGTTTTATTTACAGGAGGCTGCGGAATCATGAAAGAAGGGAAATTCAGAGGGAGATTCTCTCTATCCTGGGTTTACCTCACAGACCCAGACCATTTGCACCAGGAAAGCAGGCTTCTTCTGCGCCCCTCTTCATGCTGGACCTGTATAATGCCATGACAAATGAAGAGGATTCTGAGGAGCTGGAGTACTCACTAAAGGGATCAATAGCAGGGGACGGCAGAGGGATGCGGAGAGGATACCCTGCCTCTCCGAACGGATATTCACGGAGAATACAGTTGTCTCGCATAACACCTCTGACCACACAGAATCCTCCCTTAGCCAGCCTGCACGACACCAGCTTTCTGAGTGATGCTGACATGGTCATGAGCTTTGTCAATCTAGGTATGTGCAAAAATTTCTTGTTTCTGCTCTCTCTGACAAACTCGTAGCCTGATCTCGCAAGAGGCAAATCTCTCGCTGGACTGTAACCTGTTCTAAAGCAGCAGGATTGGTACCAGGTGGCTTTGCCACTGGTAAAGAAAAATTGTGCTGAGGGTGAAGTAGCTGCGTTGTAGGTGGCCATGGAAAAAGATTTTTCTCAGTGTTTATATTAAGTCAGTTTCTATAACTCTCCTCTGCTGGCTTCTGTTTTCTTTCTTTCATTGATGTAATGAAAATTCTAGCCTTAGGCCAACTAACTTCTTTTTTCAAAAAATCTCAAGAAATCAAGCACTTACGCCTATTGCTTGGTTATTTCCCTCTCTGCTTTGCTTAAAGCTCAGATGTGAACAAACAGCAGTTGTTAACATTTTAAAACCCAGAACGTTACAAAAAGGGGGAAAATGAAGCCATTAAAAAACCCCAGCAAGATTCCTCAGGTTATTTAGGTCTGTTTTTCCTGGTGGTAAAAGTCAGAGCTGTATTATATTTTCAGCTGGATGGTTGGATTTTAAATAAGCTGTTGCTGCTTCTTTGTTATTTCGATTTAATAAGACCTTGCTGTATTATACTGCCCTGTTGCTCAGAGACTGAAATGGTTGTTATCTGTGTCATAAACAAATTAAATCACAAGCAGAGTATTAACCACCAGAAGCATGCAAGCAGAGAGTGCTTGTGGAAACTGCAGCAATTCAGACACAAAACTGAAAATATTTAATTATATTAGCCTCTGATTACCATGAACAAGCTTACCAGTTGTGCTAGGACTTTAAAATGCAGATACAAGTTTCTTTAATAGAAGCCAGCTAGAATCTCATTAAGAAAACTATCAATAAGTCATGAAACTTGTTAAATATTTTTATAAGTATTTTAAATGCTGCAGCACTCGTAAACTTAACTGGAAAAAATCCTCCTCATTTGAGCTGAATAGAAAGAAAACTTGAAATTTCTCCTTAAACTGGTGCCAAATCTGATACATTCAAGCTTTCCAGGACAATACCTTGTCTAGAAGCTTTTTAAACAGTGACACATGTTCCTAAAATACCTACAGATTGTCAAAAATATTCTGAATATTTCATGTCTCTCATGTCTTTAGTCTTGCTGCAGGATTCAGGGCATTTCCAAACACTAAAATCTTCAACAACTTGAATTTCTAGGAAAATGTTTACTTGTTGTAATAAGAAAACTCCTTTGCAGTAATTACTTAGCTAATAAGAAGTTGTTCAGTTCTGAAGCATTTTCCTCGGGTAGCATAATGCCACAACTAAAAAAATTTGCTTGCTTCTCCTGAAATAGCAGACTATAAAAAAAATTAAATATGTGGTTGGTTTTTTTTTTAAAATGTGTCCCTCCTCACTAAGAAAGATTTACTTAATATCTGTGTATTTCCTTTGAATTATCATTGCACACCTCAGTTTACCCAGAGTACATGGAGTCGGCTGAATTTAAAATGGCAAAGTTATAGGGAAAATACTCTGATCCCCTCAGCATTAGTTAGAGCCCTGGTCCTAAAAACCTTTGCCTTGTCTGTCCTGAGAAATGCTCTCAGCAAATACGTTGCAAACCATTGAATCAGCAGCCCCGAGGACTGTTTAGATGAGACCTAGTCTTTGATTTCACAGAACGCTTTTGACTTCAAGAGCATTTCTTGCAGTGCCTGAGTAGAGGTCTTTGAAGGCTTAGCGTCAGATGGGACCCGTCTCTGGAAGAATGCAACCTTCCACCGACTGTCTTACCTTGAGTAGGAAGTATCTGATGTTTTTCTCCTTTTGTTAGGAAGCCTTAAGAAAGTAATTCTGAGAAGCTAACACGTAACGTGTATTTCTAATCTGCGAATAACAGGGTGAAATGCTCTGTGATCAACTGACACTGTTAACTTCTGAAAACACCCTGCAAATACCAGGTTTTGTGTGGCCTCTGTAAATTATCATGTGCCTCAACTGTAAGTGACTCTGAAAGTCTAAACTGACTTTAAATGCCCCTCACTACGTGTTGGATATTGTGGTTTATCACACATTCCGCCTTGTAACATGCATAAGAAATAATGATGGCCAATACAGATTAGCCTTAACATTTTTATTACACAATCCTGTGTTTCACTATAATTAACATAAAAATGAAATAAATCATGGGAGCAGGTAACCATTTAATATGATTTATGCAGCACAAAATTGTGACAGATAGGGGCAAGCTCTTTTAAAGTGCAATAGGGAAAATATGCAGCGATGAGTGAATGCTAACGCTGCACCTTAAAATCAATAAGTGCTGGTGCTGCACAGTAGTAACTCAGCTGGTTTTAGATTTGAAGCCTCAGCATACTGCCATCAGACTAACCAGCTCTGGAAACAGCGTTCACCCTGTTCAGACTAGCATACCACTAGTTACATAAGATGCAATTACAAAGCTTTATCAATCTCTACGAGTTTTACATTGAAACTTCTGTGTGTACTTGTACCAAGTTATAATAACTTAAAATATGTATATTGGACCAAGACTTACACGGCTGAGGTCTTGGATAGGAATTATAAAGCAAAAAAATAGGCAAAGACCAATAATTTTGTGTGAAAGAATAAAAAATGAAGCGCATGATAATTTTGATTAAAAACACAAACTGTCAGAGTTGCAAATACCTCACTTTTAAAAGCAAATTTAAGAAATAATCATCAAGGGAGGGGCAATTGTAATTCTCACAAGCGACCAGGGAGGAAAACAAGACTGCATTTACTTCTGCTGCAGTTAAAATTGCAAACACCTGCTCTTCATACTGGTATTTATAGCAGAATTTCCATCCGATGCTTTCTTGAACGGTATGACAAGACAGGGTCGGTGTCCCGTCCTGTGTTTTGTGTAAGGCTGTGCACGCTGGCAGCGCTCCATAAAGAGTGATGAACGCAACAGAAGCGTCGACTGGGCTGGTCCAGCAGTCAAAGAATAAATCCTCCACTGGAGTTTTCTGATTGTATCACCTAAAAGTTGAGGACCTCATTTTCTTTACTGTTGTTTGTTTGGGTTTTTTTTTTAATCTTGTTCTTGTTTTGTTGTATTGTTGCACAGCGCTGACTGTGCACAGTTCCGGCATCTTCTCTTTGGCCTCTGTCCCAAGATGATACAGCTATAGGATACCCTGCTCCTCAGAGAACAAAAACATACTGCTCGTGTAGTCCTGCTTGCTTTTCTGGTCACTCAAATTTGGTTAGAGCAGGACTTGGTTAAGATAAATGTTAGTGTTCCCACTCTTCACCTCTCACCAAAAGACACGGACTTAATCAAAAAATACGTGCGTGGCTGAGGCTTAGAGAAACAGCCACACCTTCATAAAAGGCAGTTCAGAATTTCAAGGACTAAACTTTCTGTTGGCATCAAAGCGGCCATTAGAGCCGCTGTACTCATGGGTTCCTTCTCGTGCAGTTTAAGCGGTCCATATTTTCATTTGCTTGCCATACCTCTGCAATTTGTAGTTTGAACAGATCACTGTGTTTGCTAAAAAAAAGTCTTTTCTTTTTCCGTATTTTCCAGTGACTTTTCATGACCCTTCAATATGACAAAGCATGACTATGTACAAGGGGGTTTTTGGCTTTGTCATGCTTTCTTTTTCTAGCATAAAAAGTTAATCTCAAAAGCTCACACACGGGAATCACTATTAAATTTGCAACCTCTGCACGTTAATATAATGATGTTATATGATATATGATATGATTTTCCAAGGAACACATACACCCCAGAAAGACAACTTTTCTTCTTCACACACGATGTGATTCTGAAGTCTTTGGAATAATCCCCAAACTCCATGTTCTGTGATCACTTCTCAAACCAGCCACCACGAACAAGACACATGTTGCCTCTTTGAGGTACGGGGGACCGTTTAGATTTCCTCAGCTTCTGTACCCTAAGTTTGTAGATGGTCATGGAGATTCTGTTCTTTGAAGCCCGATTTACTAAGCAAATGCATAAATTAATGAGATTTACGGCCCATTGTGTTCCTGAGAGAACACTAAGAGGGCAGAGAACAAATGTCACACGACAACATTTTGGACAAGTGCTTGTGGACTCGTGCACTTTCAGAGAGCACACGAGCCCGCGGCGAGCGCCTGCACAGATACGTTCCTGTCACACGTGAAAGGAAAGGCTTCCAAATGGCAAGCAGAACTGGAGCACACGTAGTAGCTACTTTCTTAAATTAAACTAATTCAGTTTCTACAACCTTCCCCTCACAGCTAACGTATCATCAGCGAGGCACACGGAGTGCTAAGCTACAAAGTGCCAGGAGCTGTGGAAGGAGATCCGGGTCTGAGGCAGATAATGCCTCAGGATCATTAATTTCTCTCCTCAAAGCTTGGAAGTGAACTCGCTTTCTTCCTTCCTTTTCCACTGGGCTTCAGATACTACTGTCTTAACTTTAACCGCACATGAATGTCCTTGTCTGTGGAACAGTTTTAGTTCATAGAAAGCAGTTTCTCATGAAAATATTGACACAGCCTTAGCTGAGGTGACAGAAGTAGGGCTGTTGTGTTGCCTTGAACAGAGGGATGCTGCTGCAGAGATACAACATTTTAGATAACACACAGACCCCACATCTTTGTTTGTGGACTGGAATCAATATGAGAAAAAAACAAGAAAACATCTGTGGAGTTGTTGGGTCTTTTTTCAGTGGCAATCCAAAGTCAGAAAGTTGGTATTTTTCACTCTTTTATATAAAATTTAAACGAGTTAGATCAGGTAGGTCTTATTTCATCTTCACTCAGTGTAAACTCTAGACCTCACTGGCATCTTGAAATTCTAAGATTTATTTCCCTGGAATAAAATTTGAGTCACGTCAGTAGTGAACTGAACTAATTCACTGTGACCCAGACATGCAATACAAGCATCAGAACTCATATTCGCGTTAGAACTGATTTTCATGATTAACAATTTTCAAGAGTTAAATTAATTGTTAAGGCCTATTTTTGCAAAAAGAATTTGTTTATTTCTAGAACGAGATGACGTTACCCATGGGATGACATTCCCTGGAAATCCTCACCCAATCCTTACAACTGATTGGGCAGTTTTAGCACATGTTTGTGTGATGGTAGAGTAGGTTGTTATGGATTGGTTTTGATTTTGAGCAAGAAATAATCTCCACGTTCTTTACAGAATTAGACTACATTTGTTGTTCTATATTGGAAAATTTTACATTTCCTTTGAAATCTCTCATGTTACATTAACCTTATGAACTATGTAGCTCTACCTCAAAATAGGTTTGTGTGCAATCCATAAATATCATCTAACAAAATACTGTTATTATAACTGTCAATTACTTTTTTTGCCAAAGTTAACAGTTTAAATCCAAATAAATTATTGTATCTAGTCAGCCAAAAAAAGGTCAAGCTTTCCATTAGCTGGTGTATGAAACTGTCTGACTTTCCTTGCTGAGAGGTTTGAAAGAAATGGCAGATAACTGAAGAGAAACTGGTCTAGCAGATGGCTGGATGTGCACGATGCAAAGCTGTCTGTATGCACGGGTACATATAAATACGGGGGATTATTAATATGCTTCCCTTTGGGAAGAACGGCTGGCCCTAGCGCCGCTTCTTCCTTAGAAAGTGCTCCTTTCCAGACTAAACACAGACTTTGGATGGGGTTGTGGGGATTGTATGTATTGTACCGTACAGATATTCCCAGGAAAACACAAGCTTCCAGTGACTTTGGCTAGCCATGAAAGGGAAAGCGGGAGGCTTGTGGGGACGCCTCGGTGCAGAGTGTGTTCGGAGAGGAATCTGCCTGCCGTGGAGCAGATGGGGAGACTCTTGGTTCTCTTCCTGGATCCTGGGTTATTTGCTTGAGTACCGGGACAACTTTGGCAGATACGCAGTCTCCCACACTTTGTGTTCCTGTTATTAATTTGTTAAATTATGCAAAGAATTTTGCCATAGCTACCTGCCTAGATACTGCTTGAGTTATGGAGGCAATTACAACACGGATAGTTCCTTTTTCTTCCCTCTTCAGCCACCATGGTTCCTTTCAGAGTTTGCTCTCACAGGACCCCAAACTAATAGCGTTTTGCAGAAAATTGATTAATTACAGTCTGATCATTCTAGGTGTCATCTGGTGTTTCCACATAGCTGAGAATGAAGAGTTTATGAAGTGCCAATTGCAGCCTCCAGCTAAAGAAAGGCTCCCCAGGGCTTCAGGAGACCTCTGGCTGCTAGGAGCCTTTATAATTATTTCCCACACTTTCCCCCATTCTCTGCTACTTGTCCTTTCCCTTGTCTTCAACCCCGGCTGTCGAGGCAGGGTCACTGAACTTTAATTTTATATCCGTGAGGTTTGCCTGCAGAGGGGATTAAAGGCTGAGGAATGGTCAGACCAAGTGGCAGCTCGGGATATGGACAGGGAAGGAATGAGAACGGGCATGACAGCAAAATTGCAAAGCACAGACGGAGGCTTACGGGGTTGCTAGCCCTCTTCTCAGTGGGCAACGGCCAACATGTGGTGCTGGACACAGGCTTGATGGGCCTGGAAACGTTCACTGCAGAGAAACAGCCTTTAAGGAGAGTTAGTCCTGCTCATCTGTGCCTAGTGGAGGGTGACGTTGTAGAAAAGAAAGCAGTTCCCACACCATCAGGGTTACAATAGTGAAGAGATGTTCATCACGGTAGGGAGAAGGTGACAGAGAAATGACTATTAAAATGATAAAGGTGGATAATCTGCAGCAGACAGAGAAAAACAAGAGGCCAGGCTTGAGTTCCTGTCTCCTGTAAGCCTTGCAGGTGAAGGGAACAGTTCTCTTCTCTCAGTACTTCAAATTCCCCAGACATTTGGCTCCCCAGGAAAAAAAATCCATCCACAAAATAAAAAGCAGCTCCCCCCACCCTCCAGGATGCACGTTCAGGGAGCACACAGAGGGGCTACTGACATCCCTAGCCATAAATAACACAGGAGCTAGCTTTTAAAAACCACAGGTTAAAGGATGAGGGCTGCCATGACGCACACAGAGAGCTCGAGATCAGAGGAGCAGCTAAAAGGGGGCGGGAGGAACAATGAATCCCCTTGTTCCGAGTCGTATTTATGAGAGCTCCATTGCACCTAAAGTTCATATTTTATTGGCTAGGCCATGGGGTTTCCCCATTTGCTCATCTCTTAAAATAACACCACCGGTTAAAATTTCCCATAAAACACAGAAATCCTACAGCAGGCAGAACTTGTCGACCCTGACAACTACATTATTTAAGTTGGTGGGTGCGGTACACCAGGCAGGAGCGGGTCTGTGTTCTCCACTGAATTATATAGTTGTTTCTGTACAAAAAATGTCTGTATAACAAATAGAAAAGGAGAGGTCTTGCAGCTCAGCTCAACAAGTAGAAAAGGAGAGGTCTTGCAGCTCAGCTCTCCACTCAGAAACTTCCCACTCTTACTGAGAGATGCTCCAAAAGGTGAATCTAAAAGTTTAGTTCCCAACAATTTTTGAGCAAAATAGATCCAACAGGTATTGTAGAACAGATGATCATATTAGTAATAACATATTGTTATAATTCATGAAACTAGTATGATGTAAATAATAGCTATTTAAATATTCTATAATATAGGTAATATATAGTGTGACTACTATACAATTTGCATAATAAAGAAGTTTAACATTCTATAAATGTTATATTATCAGACTAACAATAGGTTGGGGTATCATATGGTGTAACAGCGTTTGCAGGACTGTGCCAGGACATGATTTTACTTTTCTTCCCACTGTAATTCAGGACAAAGCAGGACAACAATTATTAATCAGTCAGAGCTGACCACCACTGGCTTTGCAGAAGCAAAATGCCACCTCAATACATTTTTGGAGGTAGGAACGTGGTATTTCTGTTAGGTTTGTCTGGTTTAGCAGTGTTACCCATTCCAACTCCGTGAGGACCAGACAGTCTTTCCCAACCTCAGTGACACCGAAATGCTACCCCTTTGCAGACTGTGCCTGTTAAATAAAATTGCTGTTGTTCTAGTTCTGAGGTATTGAACTGTAGTCACACCAACAGAGGTGCATTATATCATCTGCAAAGGCTGTACTGGTATTCCAGACTAAGGAGGATAAATTCATAGCAGCATGTCTTTTTAAAACATGAATGGAAACTATAGCTGGAGAATTCGATGATAAGGCACTGCAAAGTAATTTCAGAAAGATACTGTGTTGGACTTTTGAGATATGGATGGGAACCATTTTGGAGGGAGAGGTGTTAAATTCTGCCCTGGCAAACCCAGACTGTAGAACAAAAAAGAGCAGGGGCACTGACTGGTTTGTGTGTCTGCTTTTAGAACAGCGGGTGGGTGGCACCTGGTGGCACCTGGTGCCTGCAGCAATGGGATTCCAGTGGCTGGGTTTGCAAAGGAGTTAGTGAATGGAGGGTAATGTGGGTGATAAAGCCACAGGAGCTAGAGCAAGCGCAGTGAACAATGCCATGACAGCTGCAGTCTTTGTGGTGATTTACTGTGGTTGAGATCTATTGGGAAGATAGCTTTGGGAAGGTGGTTTCCAAGGTTTCCTCAGCATCTACAAGTGGTGACATGCTAATGATCCTGAAGGTTAATCTGCTGCTCCTGACCAGATTACCTTGCCCCCATACCTGAAATGCGTGCAGATGTTTTGCAGTGAGTTTCTCCTGGCCTAAACTGGCCTTAAACCAGAGGGTCAGAGAGTGGGCTGTCAGAGTAGCCAAAGAGGAAAAACATGAAGAGCCTCAAACAGAGGATGAGAACAATGTCCCTGTTCCCCAGTCCATAAAATGAAGATGGGCAGACACTTCTGGGCTCATCTCCACTTCCGTGCACTCTCGTTCTTTGACCCTGCCGAGTGCTGGAGTAGCTTTCTACTTGAAAACCCTTTCGGCTCTGGCTCTGCCCTCTGTAAGATACCTTGCCACACCCTGTGTTTCCTCATTGTCATCACAAGCATTAGTTTAGGAAAGGCTCAAAAAGCCCTTCTGTAAGGGCAACAGGTCTATTTACTGTTCTTATTAAATACAAATAAAATAATATATTTTGTATAAAAAATCAAATAAAAGAAATAATGGAAAAGGAAAAGAAGAACTGGAATTACACTGCAATGGACTGCCTAGGGAAGTGGTGGAGTCACCGGCCCTGGAGATAAACGTTTAAGGACAGACTGGATGTGGCACTTAGTGCCATGTTCTAACTGATGTGGTGATGCTGGGTCACAAGTTGGACTTGATGACCTCAGAGGTCTTTTTTCAGCCTCAATAATTCTGTGATTTGAGGTCTGGTACAATGGAGAGAGGGAATGTTGCTAGCTTAGCTCTTGCTCTCAGGACGTAGAATTGTGCCTCTGTGAGGCACGTGTGCCCACCTATCAGCCTGCGTGTGCGGCTTTGCGCGTGTGATATAGAGAGCATGTAAATCTCTGCAGTTTTAGTCACTGGGATTTTTTCCCTCTTAACTCATAATAGTCTTTCCCATTGATAGTGTGTGGCTTCAGCAGCCTGACCCTTCAAGCTGCCTATTTGAGCCAGTGTTTATCAGATGACCGCTTGACCTCCTTGTTAATTGTACTTAATTACATCCTGTTGTAACATTTGGAAATAAGGAGGACAGTTTATGGATCTGCTCCAAACAGCTGAAGACTGAAGTGGCAGTGGAATTCAGAGGTTAGGCATGCTGAGTAGTCTCATACTGAGGTCAGTAAGAGCTGTGCTTTGTCCATTTCATTGCAAAATTAGACCCTTAAATCATACCTTCTCCATGTGGGAGCCTTGGTACCTCTGAGACATTTAAAATCACACAGTTTGCTCTGTTCTGAAGGGGCATCTCTGATGCCAGCTTGGAACTTTCTCTGGATAGATAAAGGAAGGAGTGAGAGGCCAGTCATCAATCCCCTAAAGACTGAAGTTCACATACGATGATACAAAAGAAGCACCCTCTGTTGCTGTGGGTGACATCTCTGTGCTTCAGCAAAACTTCAGAGGTCCTTATGCTTCCCTGGAATTGCCAGTTCCCACGAGCTTTTTGGGATTTGTAGGTTTGCTATAAGATTTTCTATACGTTGACAACTTACAGGAGCATCTGAGGTTTCATTAAAGAGCAGTAACTGTGGCCTGTAGCTGCAGAAAAACAAAAGGAAGAAAAATGAGCATCCAGAGACAGATGCAGTTCTTGAAAATGGGTACTCTAACGACACAGAAAGTAGCTTCAAGCACTTTTTATAGGGCTTTTCACACAGCTGATGGCTTCTGAAACACATGGGGTTGACCATATTGTGTCTCTTTTCTTTAAAGACGAGATATATGTATGTATGTATCTATCTATCTATCTACCTATATATCTACATATATCTATATATCGATATCTATATATCTATATATATATGAGCTTCTTGTACTGTTGTTCCATAGCTCACATTACCCAAACTCAATTGTAAGGTAATAGTAAACTTGATTTCCCAAAATGAATGAAGACCAAAAAAGTAACACAAGTTTTTTAGGATCACAAACCAAAAGACTACACCTTCAATGTTATTTTATTATAACACTTATCATTAGATTTAATGAATAATTAATTGTTGTGGGAAATTTTTTTGTCTGTGGTAGTCAATTGCACATAATTATGGGTTTATTGTAAATGGCTTATCACTCAACATGAGTCAGCAGGTTACTTTGAGTTAGTAAGTGCTAGGATGACACAGAACTGGTCGTGACTATCACTGTGGACTGAAGAGCGTTGTTGTGAAGGCTGGAAGCGTTCTAAATCTTTGGGGTAACAAAACATAAACACGCAGTTCAACTACACAGAATTTGATTTGCATAATTAAATGCATTTTACATGTTGATTTAAGTTACAAGCTTATAGGAATAAAAATAAATCCCAGAAATGTATTGAATATCATAGTTAGGTATTCAATATTTAAATCCTTCCTTGTATTAAGCAATAGTAATTACAGCTGAACTTGCACAACTAAATTTGATGACATTTGGGAAAAGCTGGTTTATTTTTCAGAATTTTGAGAGACACGTGTAACGTGAAAGGATACAGTCTTGTTTATCAAAGTTTAATATTAGATATTTCAGAATAAACTTGTTTTATTTGATTCCTCACTGTGCTGCTTTATTAGTGTCATCTTCTAGCTGACTATGGGTTTTCAAAATAATCTCTTTGTTACTTCTTAAAATGTTGAATGAATAATGATAGTTAATGTGACGGTATATCGTGAGACAATCACATATTATGATTTCTATGATTTTAAATTAATGAAATACATTTAAAATAATATTTTATGTAGTGTGTCTACATGTATACAAGACTATAGATGGCAATGGAAAATCCAGATGTGGTTTATGATGCAGAGAGAAGACCACATAGATTGAGTTCATGTTACAGTCCACTGGGTCGGAAGAGAAGTTGTAATGCCATTAAGATTAACAATACATTGCCCCTATTTTGATTTCCCAGGAGCTGTGTTTTGCTTTCTCTGTATTTGTGTGTGTGGCTGGACAGGAATGAAGCTTTTTTTATTAGCACTACACCAGCTTGGGTCAATGGGATTTACTGTGAATCCCATTAAACCATGCTGCTTCAGCTTCCCTGCAGGTAGAGTGCGTCTTCATCGTATTAGGAATGAGAGCAAGCCCCAAAAACAAGAGACTGTGATGCTTCCAGCTTTGGGGATGGCCAATAGATGGTTCTAAACGACTTGGAAAAGAATGCCAGGCCTATCACCACAAGTTGGGGCAGTAGTCACTGCTAGGTCTAGAGAAATAAAGGTCTAATTTTCCTGTGCTCATAAAGTCACACGTATTTTGTCTGATACACATCAGCTCAACTACTAGGAGTGGGGAGAAGCCAATATTTTAACATATGTGATGAGCCTCAGGAGGTCATCTTTCCACCTATAGCTACCTCTACAATCAGCTTGCATTCGTCAGTGACTCGGTGAGGACTATAAGAAATGCAATCCTGGGCTGAAATGCAAGAATGAGACAAACGTGTACATAGCCCTGGACAATCTGCCCTCAGTGGCACTGCTTGAGCAGGGCAATTGGAGCAGCCAACCTCTTGAGGTCCCTTCCAACCTCGGCTGGTCTGTGGCTCTGTGAGAGAGCAGTTAACAGAGAGGGGGGATGTTACTTGTCTCTTACATAGATATCAATCATTCCTTAGTGTTTTTGGAGCAGAGAGATAATCTTGCTCAGGCATTTGTTGGATGGACAGCCCTGTGTGTTTGCAGTGTCATAATTTTTCTTTCTACTTTGGAAATTATCTTCTAGCTTTTCCTATAATTTTAATACTCCTGTGACTCTCTGTAACCTACCATGAGAGATCACAACCAGTTGTCATGTCACCTAAAGATAATCCGAGCTCTTTCACGGCATGGATGTTTTTTGTGAGGACTGCTTGTCCTTTCCTCTGGCAGTATAACACCGGATGGCCAACCGAGAGATTTTATAGGTCACTAACAGCGAGTGTCTACCCCGAAAGAAGATTCACTAATTTTGGCAATGTTTGAGTTTCTTTCAAGAGAAAAAAACAATCCAATCTCTTTACCCTTGTTGAGGAGACTTATTCTGTATAAGGGGTTGTGTGTGGGTGAAATAATCCCTATGTTAGAGAAAAAAATCATTATCAGACTAGACTAGCAGAGCTGCAGAGGAGGGGTTGTGGTTGGAATCAGTATAACAAGCTGTTAAAATCACAGCCAGCTCCCAAACTGGCTGTTAAAACCTGAAAGTGCCACTCCTCACCACCACTGTCCAATCTTCCAGCTGCTAGTCCTCCTCATATTCATCTTATCCGATGGGTGCAATGTCTGGGAGTCCCTGTCCCTGCAGTGCTTCTGCCCCCATATCTGTTTCTCAGCTCTGCTGCACAGTCCCCCCTGCTGGGGTCATTAGTGTTGGCCAGTGCTGAGGATGCACAGGGCAAACCTTCAAAATGAGGGCCAGCAATTTATTTATGATGAAATTCCAATCTCTTTAGATTTTTTTTGGTTTTGAGGTGATTATTCCCTACACACTTATGCACACATAGTGCAAATCTGGGGGACTCTGAATTCATCTGAGCCATGCTGACATACTAGCTGAGTGTGTGGTCTGTGATCAGCTGGCTTTTGCAAGTATCCCATTACTAGGACACTTCAGTTTATTATGTGGAGCAAAGCATTTCTGTTATCTCAATGAGATGTTCTTGAGGGTTTCCTTTCTCACTGTTATCGCAGCTGGACTGTTTTTTATGTCTTGCTTGATCAGTGTTAATGGGTCTGGGGAGTATTTAAGTACTCATAGGTGAGCACAGGGTAAGCAGAAAGCAGTGCCTGCTCAGTTGTGTCCAGTTTGTCCTGCAGACACAGCTTCCGTGGGAACTTCCCATGGAGAAAATTCCATGGGGTAAACAGAAGGAGGTTATTAGATGACGTGTGTGGATGGTAAATGGTGGAGTGACTTACCACGAGGTGGTAAGCAGAGGTGGATGTAAGCAGAGGGTTAACACAAGAAGGAACTAGGGAGATGTGGGAAGACAGAATGAGCTTTATTGTTTAGCTTTCACTCCCCTGCCAGTTGCCCTGTGATGATATATGCCCTTTCACCTTCCTCAGAAGTTATGTTCCATCTGTATACTTTTACAGTGTCAAAACAGTTCTAACTTACACCTATTTTCTGACCATTGGGTCCCGGAGGTGTAACTTTTATTCTGTTCTGTTCCAGCTGAACCCAGGAGGGATCTTTTTTGCTGTCGTTTGTTGACCCTAAGGTTGTGTTGATCTGACATCCTGACTCGCACACGCAGTGAGAAACTCGGGAATACTTGTTGGTTTGCCTCGTGATGGTCTGTGATTACAGAAAAGCAAAACTAAACACGAGAGGAAGAGGAGGTCTAGTGACAGGGGGTGTCAGAATGCCTGGCTTTGCAGAACCAGGCATGGTTGCAAATGCAGACCACAACAAAAACCTCAGGCGCAGCGGTGTGGGGATTAGCTAATTCGCCTGTGCATTCGCTCGGAGGACGTCGCACGGGGATCTTTCCTCTGACCGGTTCCACTCCTTCAAGTCAAGGTTTACGGCACAGCCACAAACTTGGCAGACCTGTGTTTTATCTTGTGTTTGTTACACAGGTGCTTTTGTGGTACCGCGTGGCTTAAGACTGTGAGGAAATCACAGGGTTCTTGGTTCCTGTGTTCAAAACAGCAAACTGCATGTGAGTCTTTCTGGTAATTGCTTCATCCCAGACCACTGGCTGCGCCGCTTCCCTGCTTTGGCACATGCTACAGTGCACAACAGATCCAAATCTAAGGTTCACCTCTCACTGTTAATCTTAGAAGCTGAGACCAGTGGGACTTTCAACTTTAAACTTTATAGAAGGAAATTCAGCTGAGCTTTGTTGCACCACTGTTAGGAGGATTAAAACGCACGTGTCCTTCGCTGAGCTTTGTGCTACAGCTGAACAAGTGGAGTGAAAAGCTTGTGTTGAAGGCTGATCAATACAGTGCATTATCCTCCTGAAACCAGAAGAGCAAGAAGATTTTGAGGAAATCACATTGTCAGCTATCTCTGTGTTAGGATCGTGAGAACACTCATGTTTAGGTGCTCATAGTGTTGTTTGCTTCCAAAACTAGGTCTCTTTCTGCGGTTACTGACTCCTGCTCTTGTGCTGGCCAGGACCAGAGCAGCGTAAGAAGTGCAGGGTGTTGCTTTTCCGCTTGTTGTGTATCAACAACCGAAAGCTTTCTGGCATTTAATTAGTATGGGAGCAGCTGCAGTGTGACACTGGTTTTGACGTGCTGAGCAAGTGCACTTGTCTTGTAGGAGGAGTGACTTGAATGAACAACACATGTTTACACATGAAATTTTCAACAACAGATTGGCTATTGAAAGCAGACCAGCAGCTTCATCAAAACACCTATTTCATGGCAAATTTTAGCATGAAGTAGCAAGAAGACAATCTAGGCAGTCTCACGATGTATAGAACACATGGGACAAAGCCAAGCACAGGTATGTGTCTTTAGCTGAGGCATTTGTTTAGGTGTGTGCTGATAAAAGTTACTGGCAGGCACTGTTACGTGGTTGGTGGGAGTTCTTTCCTGCTCACGGTGAATGCTGAAACTTCTAGTTGCACACGGAGCTCTAATTCTTAAAATAATTAATTAAAAAGATTCTTTTACATGTTTGGTTATATATTCAATTATATTTTTAAACTTTCATTATTTGTCAAGTTCCTGCCTCCCGCTTATCAAAGGTGAATGAATATATTGCATGCCAGTTTTGAGGGAGCTAGAAAGTAGAAACTGCATATTTTCAAGGTTCAGCTTAACAATAACTTTGTGTTTGTCTTTGTCAACTATGTATTTTGTTAGTTAGTAAGAAGCTGGCAGATCCTATTGACTGCAACAGCAAAACCAATAGCTGAAAATTGTAATAGGAATGGTGCTTTCCTGGTCCTGATCAGAAGATGTAATACTGAGTACTTTGGTAAGATAACTGAATGCTTCAACTTTTTTCTCTACAGAATATGGGCTATTGAAACATATTTCTTCCATAGGAATAAAGAAATGAAATGGATATGTGCTTTAAAAAATCCAGGAGATGCTTTAACCTTTTGTATGAAATTATGGTCTTCCTTTCCTTCCTTGCTCTGCAGGTTTTGTTCACTGACTTTACCTTGACTTAAATTACTTTGCAATTCATGCAGTCCAGTGATTCTGTCCAGTCATGGAAGGGATGTTCTACCGTTGTCTGGATTCAACAAACATAGATGGTGTTTCTCCTATTGAAACTGCCACTGACAGTATTTCCTCATCTATTTGCAAATGGTCTGTGACTTAAGCAAAATAACCAAATGTTGCTCGTTGATGTCAATAGCTGACCTGAAAATACAGAATTTACTCAAATAACTCTGAAGTGTGTCTCTGTGTAACTTGCTCCAGAATACAGACTTTCAATCCTTTTGCTCTGTTTTAACAAGAACGTGTATTTGTTCTTTCAAAACCACCTCTGTAGATCTATGATTACTTTAAATACTACCAGTCTAATAACAATAAATGCAGAGAAACACAAGCACTGCAGCAAAGCAGTCCTCAAGGAGCAGAGCTCTAGCCATGAAAAAAGAACGTGTTTCTGCAGACTAATCCTCCCTAATTAAGAAAAATTCTCACTGATTACAAAGTAGTTTTGCCTCAGTTAGAAGGAGACCAGAATTTGGATTGGGTTTCTGAGAGCGGATTTCTTGTTTCAGATAGGATGTGTGTGCAATGCAATTTTGAGGGCCTGAATTTTCAACCTCTGCTTTTAGTTTTGACTTGGGGGATCACAGAATCACAGAATCATTTTTGTTGGGAGATGTAAGATCACCGAGTTCAACCCAGCACTGCCAAGTCCACCACTAAACCATATGGCTCTGGAGCTTTGTAGTTAAGACACTCAGATGAGTGATTATCTAGTAAATGCCTAATGTCAAATGAATTAAAAAAATGACATGTAGAGAGAAAAACTTCTGTAACTTTTATTTTGACCCCCAACTCCTACATTTCTTCTGTGCACTGATTCAGGTTGTCCCACCCCTGGGCTACTCAGCGTCCTGGCAGTTAGAATAGGATCACTCAAAGCAGCTGATACTGATTTAAATGCCCCTTGTCTGAGCCAAGGCTATCTTAGTCCTGTTCTCTGGAGCTGCAGATGACTAAAGGGGAAATGCAGATAAACTCTGTTGTTCTTTCTGGCTGGTACAAGACAGTTTGCCTTTAACAAACACAACTGTCTCTTCAACGACCTGTCTCGGTGTCCTGAACAACTTTTTAATTGCAGGTGACTCTCTTTATGAGTTCCAATATCTATGTGTAAATAGATTTCCTGAGTCCAGATTTGAAATCTAGCAGATTAAACCCATTAAAGCAGTAGTGCTTAGGCAGGCATTTATGTTGTCTGATTAATTTTTTTTAATAGCAACTTTGGGAAAGTTTTTTTCATCGTATGTGGACTTCAAAAATCCATATTTAAAGGCTGTAGTCATCATTTGAAACAAAAACAAAACAAAAAAAAACAAACCAAGGGCAGAATCATTTACTTCAACAAACTTGGAATTAAATTCTGCATTTTTGGGGCTTCCAGAGTGAAAAGATTAAATATATACTTGCTGAGATAAGCTCGATCTAAGTTATTACTAATTCCTAACATTTAGTATTAATTTTCTACAGTGTAAAATCATTACAAAGTTTTAAAAAATACGAGGTCATTTCTGGTCTCCTTGACTGAATAAAGCTTCTCTCTCATGCACTTCATTAAGTAAAAAGTGAGTGATTTTAAATGGTTGAATCCTGGAAGAGACAATGTGCTTCTGCAATGCAAATGTTGGAGAGAAAAGCAAGAACGGGGTAGACAGCGATTTTGGTGTCTGTCTTCTCACAGTAGCACAATAGCTAATTCCTGGGGCCTCTGACCTTTTAGTGTCCTGTAACAGAGTACTTGCATTAATCTGTTGCTTATCTGTCACCTACCACATTTGATATTTCTAGCCTCTGCTTTCAATTATCAGTCATTAGAGGCAATGCTGAGTGGTTTCAGGAGAAAGCCCTGGAACCTTTGACCTGTTTTTGTCAGATAACAGCAAGTGTTCATTGCAGATAAACTACCATTTCATTATAGTCAAGATGTAAACAAGTGTCACTTGTAGTGTATCAGCTTACTGTAAACTTTATCACTTTGAAGTGATTAAAACTGACTGGTTTGCTTAGTGCTTTTACAAAGAATTCAGAGTCAAACAGTGAAATTCAGTGAGGTTAGTGGAACTGGCCCCTTACACTACGTGTGCTCTCTGAGACCTTCATTTTGCCTTGGCATCTCTCTATAGTAGTTAAACAGTGACAAACAGTTGACTGAGGTTGGACTAGATGATCTCTGGAGGTGCCTTCCAACCCCTAACATTCTATACTCTATGATCAGTCAGGGCTCAACATTTGTGAATCTGGTTTGGATCCTGGGGGTTTACATTGTGAAATCAGCTCGTTGAAGCGTATCTCTGGTTCGTTGCCTGGTTTGGCAAAGAGGTTTTCCCTTGCCCTACGTGTCACTGCATACCAGCCTCTTCAGGAAAAGCAAAGCACATGTCAGCAGGGAAGTAATCACTAATGAAGGAGCATGTCTAATAGTTCCTCATGCACTGTGACCTAAACTCATTGCTAGCACTTTTTGTATTTTCCAGGCTCAGTCAACAGTTAGTCAGATGTTTGTAGCTGAATTGGTAAAAGCCTGGTTACTCCCTACGCTGTCCGTACGTGTCTGTGCTTTGCATTTTTTCCCAGAAGTCAGACCCTTTCATTCATGGAAATGAGTGAATGGCATTTTCTCTTGCTGTAAAAGATGACTCCTTTCCCAAAATATCTTTTTGGTGTAAATCTGTTTTCATTCCTCCTCAGGCTGGCCTTAGTGTTAATGCAGTACGAATGTTTCATCAGGGTGCCACGTGGGTGGAAAAGATCATTATTTCCCATCTTACACACAGGTGTTCATGAAATTCCCCCCAGCCTTGATTTGTCTGATGTAACCAGAGTGACGGATATATGAGTTTCAGGTGGTAGAAAAACAACACTTGAAAAAGTGGATGCTAAGCATCCTGAGAAATGAGAGCAAGGGAATTTGCTTGCCGTCGGCATTTGCCCTAATATTGTAGCTACATTCACTCAGAAAAATTATACTCTAGCAAGGGTTAAACAAGGAACTCCTGATTTTCGGATCAACTGGATTTTAGATGCTGTGATCGGTACCAGAGGTACATTTGAGCAGAGCTGGAGTGACATGAGCACTCTCTGGAAGAACTGAACACTTAAAAATCTTAACCTGTGTTTTTCAAACTGCCAGTGTTGAAAAGCTCTTCCCTCTGAACTAAACATATTTGAGACGTGATGCCCCCCTGTACTTTGTGCCATTTCAGTTATACAAAGGTTCTGAGAGATGCCCTCCTGACCATTGAGCATGGATTGTCTTCCCTGACCAGGCACTTATTAGACACAGAAGGGATCAAGACTTGCATATTATTTGCAGTATTGAAATATTCAATATCATTTAATAACAGTTTGCTTTTATAACTTGGTGACCATTCTAGATGTTAGTCCCTATCACAACAGTGCCATCACTGCTTTGTCGTTGCAGTCTACTACGTAACACAAGTTCCTAACGTGCCTACATTTGCAGACACTGCTTTTATGTTTTGTACATCACCCAACAGAAATCTGCAGAAAGCTGGACCTCCCTGGACTCTGGGTTTTTCATAGTGTTCGGCGCCTGTTTCCTCCTACCCATCATTTCCTCAGGGTGTTACTCCTTCCAATGCAGTCTCAATTCCAGAACATTTTCAGCTTGTGCCCCTTTTGGATGGCAGTGCTGTCTCCTCCTCAGGTACACATGGAAACCAGATAAGGACTATCTCTGTGAGTTGTAGCATTTGTATCGGTCCCATTAGCAAAGAGCTATCAGCATTCTTTCAGCATTGTGAGTGGTCCTGAGAGAACCCACTGATGCTATCATAGAGTTTCTGTCCAAACTATTGAGATAGAACTGCTGGTTCCAAACTAATGTTACTTGTAAGGAACCAGACAAAGGGAAACCTCAAACTCAATTTCAGATGAAACAGATTAGGAGTACTGGTGTTTAAACCTTTTATTCAGCATCTAATTCTCCAGTGCTTACTGGAACTGAGTAGCACCTAGTTTCTCGTGAATGCTGGTAAATACTTGTTGAGTCACTAAACAGAGATATCAGCAAAGATTGCTGCATCAAGTCTGGCCTTACTGTATCTTTCGTTGGAAGGCTGCTGGCATCAGTTCCGTGTCAGCTGCGAAATGCTCAGTTATAGCCCTAGCTCTTTGCACTGGAAAAATTCCTCCCCGGTACAATGCATTTGCATATGCTAATCTCCTCCAAGTTCTCTCCAAAATGAAAAGCTTTCCATGGACATTAAGAAGAACAACAAACCAAAACCAAACAACCCCCAAACCTCAGTTCAGACCTCTGTGTAGTTTAGAACCAGGCAGTGGAGCTGCTAAATAGCCTGTATCCTGTTTCTCTTCAGTAGCAGTCCATTCATCTTCAGGCATGAAGCAGCCAGTTCACATGCTTCTGTCTCCTTTCTGCTTTACTTTTCTACATACTGTTCCCCACATAAGCAAAATATACTCTCGAGCCAAGTCAACTTTGTGCTTGGAAGACGATTTTCCTTTTGACAGCCAAGAGAAAGTTAATTTTCATCAAAAAGAAATAATTCTTATAGCCTAGATATTTTATCTTCTCATGGTTCTTAAGGCAGTGTAGGTTTGTGCCCTGTAAAGAAATATGTACGCTGCAAACTGTCCTTGTTTATGTTGTTTTTTGAAAAGTTGACAAGGAAGTACGCTGCAAGGAACTAATCACATAGTCACCTAACTAGGAACTAGTAACTACTGCTCCAAAACTAATGTAAACTTTTTCCTTCAGTAACTCTCACTTTAATAAGTCCATGGCTGTACCCCCATGTCACAAGCCAAAAGCGGTGGGTTGTGTTCTCATTTTGCGAGGCCACATGCACGTCACAAAAACACACACGTGCGTGTTTAGGTGTAAAAAGTCATGCATTCCCATACACACAAAAACACACCCACACCATGTATGTGGGTAGCACTGCTTGGGTGTTACTGCACACATGAGCACTTACGTACAAACATACCTGCACACGGCAATAACATGCACATCCTTCATACGTGTCTCACTTCGTCATCTGGATATGGCCTTTTTTTTTAAAAAGACTGACTATGTTTCTCATGCAGATTCAAAGACTGTTAGTTTTGAAATGTAGGAAAAGAGCAGGGATTAATAGGAGAGAGATTTTAGGTGCAGTCCTAATTGTTTAGCTGGTAACCCAGACAGAATCCCAGTGTTCTAGGCTGTGTTTGCCATCCGTAGAGCGTTACCTATCTCACAGCTCTCTAGAAGTGGGAAGTCCTCCTTCCTCGCAGAGCACAGCTTCCCGGGTAAATGGTACGTTGTATTTGTAGCAGTGGAAACCATGGATCACTTTCCTTTCCACACCCATGACAACTCAAGTATTAATCCCATAAGACAGTCATCAGCCAATCCTGTAGGCTGTAGCTCCAATTGCCACATCAAAACACACAATCCTTGGCAACAGTCACTCCTAACTCAGGGTAGAGCTGCAGCAGACAATGAAATCAACCTCAAATCATCTGTACACTCAAAAAGTCAAAATCTTCCATTCACTGCCCTTGAATTAAATAACGATGGGGTTCACTTTTTAATTTTAGATGAGGACAATGTTAGAAGCTGGGGAGTGCCCTCAAATCTGCTGTGAGTGTGAGGGCACTTCTCAAGCCAGGAGCAGTCTCCCTTTGCTGCTGGGTACCAGAACTTCTCAGCCCTGCTTCACGGCTCCTTCTGACCACTTGTGCCATCAAAGTACAACGTGTGTAATAATCTAACTGCTTTTTTAGTGTTGTAGTTGTCACAGTAGCACTTCACAATTTATCAAGTGATGCTGAGCAGCATCCCTCTCCTCCGCCTGGTTATTCGTGGCAATGAATGCTTCCCAAAGTCACGCATGGCTCTGACAGCACTACTGCTGTGCTCGTGACCACACTGCAGTCCTAAATCATCTTGCAGCTTTTAGTCTGTGTGTATTTCTAGTCATTTTACAACAGGGCCCCTTTCAGCTTTTCTTGATATTCTTTCTCCTCTAGCTTGTTGAATTTGAATCAAAGTCACTGAGGAGATCTTTTCCTTTTGAGCTGAAGACACTGGGCTGGTGGAATTTCCTTTAATTGGGAGCACATCTAGGTTTATGGTTTTATTATTTGCATGGGTTTATGCTCTCCTGTTTGTTTACTCCCAAGCACAGGGAACACTCCATTAATCATGGCAAATGGGCATTCATTCTGCCACTTTAATTTACATTCAGCTCTTTTTTTCACAGTTGAAAGGGACAAGGACTTCTCCCACCAGCGAAGGCACTACAAAGAGTTTCGCTTTGACCTTACACAGATCCCGCGTGGAGAGGCAGTGACAGCGGCTGAGTTCCGGATATACAAGGACCGGAGCAACAGCCGCTTCGAGAACGAAACCATTCAGATTAGCATCTATCAGATCATCAAGGACTATCCAAACAGGTACCCCGTTGGCATGAACTTATCACATGTAGAGTAACATCTCCTGTTTTTATCCTAAATAAGGAGACAGCAACTGATCACAAGTGCACCCTTGGCAAGGAGTCATTGCTTTCCCTGTGGCTTGTGCAGTATCAATTCCTAGGCAGTGACATCAGGTACTGAATAAGAATAAAACTTATCTGCAGTGTAATTTATCCCAGGTTTATGGACACTTTGGTGTTAAATCTCACCAGACAATCTGCCCATGCATAGAGTGGGTGAGGGTTTGTGTTCTCAGTTGATCAAATGGTCTGGATTTGGGAAGTGCACCATTTGCTGACACTGAGGTACTGCCAGCCAAGGTTCACTCGGAGGTTCCTTGGAGGCAGATAGTGTTCAACTTTGTTTACTCTTGCAGGAACATTGATTTTTTTGCATGGTTTCATATTCTGCAGAAAGCAATTAAAAAATAAAACCACGTGCTAACTTTAAGGTGACATATACATGCTACACTTACGGTGCTCACCACAATCAAATATTAAGCCATAGAATCACAGAATTGTTTAGGTTGGAGAAGATCTTTAAGATCATTGAGTCTAACTATCAATCTAATTGTGTTAAGAGCAGCACTCGACCGTGTCCCTAAGTGCCATCAATGATGTTACATGGGAGCAAATCTCTGAAGCTCTGTGTGTGACATATTTCCAAGGCTTTACAAGACCTGAATAAAAAAACAGGTTTCACCAGGCAAAGTGCGAAATACCTGAAAGTTCCAACTGAAAACTAGTAGCCATTCCAAGATACTTCTGAAGAAAGATACATCTGCCTAAAGTTTGGATTCTGAAATTAAATTATTCTGTGTCTTTTCTCAGAAAAGATATAACAGAAGACTTGCTATTAGGAACTTTGTTTTCACAGAAAGGGTGATCAGGCACTGGAATGGGCTTCCCAGGGAGATGGTTGAGTTGCCATCCCAGGATGTGTTTGAAGATCGTTTGAATGAGATGTTGAGGGATGTGGTTTAGGGGTGAACTTGCAGAGTAGGGTTAGGGTTAGACTGGTTGGACTTGATGTTCCCAGGGGTCTTTTCCAGACAGACTGATTCTGTGATTCTGTGAAAAACTCTCCCTTATCTTGGAACAGATAAAACATTTCTGTCTTGGGCATAGAGTCACAGAATCACAGAATGTTAAGAGGTTGGAAGAGGCCTCTAGAGATCACACACTTCAACCCTCCTGCCCAAGCAGGATCACCTGGAGTAGGTCACACTGGAACATGTCCAAGTGGGTTTTGAAAGTCTTCAGAGGAGACTCCACAACCTATCTCTATGTAGCCTAAACTTGTAGAATATTCTGAAGGAAAGGAATACCCCTTCACAAATCAGCTTTAAGGCTGTGACAGCTTCCACAACCTTTCAGCCCACAGAAGCTTGGGCTTGTACCTATCAGGTGAGATCTTTGAACAAGGTACAAAATACTTCTGGCTACGTACAGGGAGTGAAACTGCATACTAATGTGAAGCAAAACCATAATTTAATGTTATCTGATATGTAAAAATGAGAACTGTCTCTGTGAAGCCATTAAATAATGCTCTTGATTTCTCCCAATACATATATTTATAGGTTTATGGATTAAACGAGGCTTAGAGCTGGGTTCTGCACTTGGGTTATAACAACCCCCTGTCTGGGGGCAGGAGCAGAGAGATCACTGTCCCTCTGTACTGAGCACCGGCAAGGCTGCATCTCAAATACTTGTGTTCAGTTCTGGGCCCCTCACTGCAAGAAGGACACAGAACTGGTGGAGGGTGTCCAAAGAAGGACAGTAAGGTCCATTAAGGGTCTGGAGAACAAGTCCTGTGAGGAGCGGTTGAGGGGTTGTTTAGCCTGATGAAAAGGAGGCTGAGGAGAGACCTTATGACTCTACAACTACCTAAAAGAAGGTTAGAGTGAAGAATGGAACAGCTTCTTTTCCACAGCCTCTTTTTCCTGGTGGCAAGTGACAGGACCAGAGTAAATGGCTGCAGGCTGCACCAGGGAAGGTTTAGGCTGGATGTTATGAAGCATTTCTTCAGCAGAATCGTTATCAAACACCGGAGCTGGCTGCCCAAAACAGTGATGGAGTCACCATCCCTGGAAGTATTTAAACAGTGTGTGGACCTGCTGCTTAGGGACATGGCTTAAGGGTGACCTGGCAGTACTGTCTCAAAGGTTGGACTTGATGATCTTAAAAGTTTTTTCCAACCAAAGATGTCCTGTGATTCTGTGCAATGTTTAATATTTCTGTACGTAAACATAAAAGCCCCATGCCCTCTAGTAGAAGCAGGTTGCTGGATAGTGGAATGCAGTGATTTGATTTCAACAATATAAAGAAATCTCAGATGTATTAACCTTCTTTTGGTGATTTTTCCATTCAAATATGAAGTTCATATGGGTAAGTGTGGGATGGAGAAGACCACAGAACAAGCTCTCTACTTTTCAAATGAGAAACAACACAAGAGCTTCCACTCTGATTTTTTTTAATTCTTTCCAATAAAGTGACAACTTTTGGATTGGACCCCAGATTTCATTTCATTCCCTATTTGACTTGGTCGCCTCAGTTTTGTCCATCCCTGTAATTTTTGAGGCCAGACAGAATGCACTTTAAGCACCCTCATCTAGTGGATATCCCTGTCCAGGGCAGGGGGATTGGACTTAAATTGTCTTTGGGACCCTTCCAACCCGAATACTGTCCTGCTATGCGTTCAGGCAAGGAGTGACCAGGGTTAGAGATTTCTGAGTTGCAGACTAAGAACTATGTTGTACTCAGATATTTTTCCCTCTGTGGCTGCACGGCCACTGAAGTACATTTGTTTCTTGAAATCACTTGTAGTTTGCTGAAATTACAGCCTTTGGGACTGAAGGCTTTTAATTAGTTCTTCGGAAGTGTGTGAAGCACAGCCCATGGCAAAGCAAATGTTCCTCTGCAGCCCTGCCCATGCACTCCTAGCCGGCTCTTTTCTCAAGATGAAAGTGGTGCCGCCCAACAAGCCAACTCTCTGTTCGTGATCTAGTGGCAGCAAGAGGTGAAGCAGCGTTATGAGACTGGCACGTGATACAGTCATTGTGATTTGATGTGATCAAAACCTTTACTGTGTTTCAAGGAACATGTAAAGGTTTATTCCACCTTTATTTCCTGAAGGGACCCAGGAGGCATGGAGCTTCTTAGGTGTTCTACCTGCTGAAATTCATGACTGTGGTAACATTTGTGCTGTACATGACCAGCCCTTTGGGACCAGGCTGAGATCACTAAACATAAACAGTCTCCAGAAAGATGGTGCTAATCCTCTGTATTCTGCCTGAATCTCCATTGTTGCATTTCAGGCTACTTGTGACACGGTGCCTCATTTTTTGATTATGTGCCGATGGCACATTTTAAATGACACAAAATGTGATGAGAAGTTTGAGGGAACGGTATCAGGGGGCAGTCTTGGTCCCAGAGGTGTCACTGGTTTCTCAAAGGTCAGATTCTCGCCCTACTTCTGCATAAATTGTGGAAAAGTTTGGTGTTTTGGTAGTGAACTTCTGTAGTAATTTGTTAATATGGAGTAAATAATAAGCATTGGTCCAGAAACATTTTGTCTGATCAGAGTAAGTGCAGAGTCTTGCATCTGGGCAAGAACAACCCCAGGTACCAGTATAAGCTGGGGACTGACCTGTTGGAGTGTAGTGTAGGGGAAAGGGACTTGGGGGTCCTGGTGGACAACAAGGTGACTATGAGCCAGCAGTGTGCTCAAGAGGGCCAACAGCATCCTGGGGTGNAGGGGATTGGACTAGAAGGTCCCTTCCAATCCGTAGTGATTCTATTATTCTATGATTCTATGATCTACTCTGTGTTCTCAATAATTAGTCCCCCTGCCACAGCGGGATTGCCTGGACCAGGTCTCACAGGAACACATCCAGGTGGGAACTTCTTCATGGTGAGGGTGACAGAGCAGTGGAACTGGCTGCACAGGGAGGTTGTGGAGTTTCCTTGTCTGGAGACATTTAAAACCCACCTGGACATATTCCTGTGTGACTTAGTCTAGGTGATCTCTCTCTGCCAGAGGGATTGGACTGGATGGTCATTTGAGGTCCCTTCCAATCTCTAATGTTCTGTGATTCTGTGATTCTGAGTTTCTAGTTTTGTTTAGCTTTCCACAACTTTTTCATTAGTTTACTGCGTTAGTAGGTAAGAACTGTCTGGCTCGTTGAGTCTATTACCTCAGCCAGATCACTATGCTTGCAGGAAGGGAGATGAAAAGATTAATCTTAATGCTGGAGACACTCTGGCATGTTTCTGCTGCAGTGAAAAGTGATAACGTCACGTTGAGGAGACATCCACGGGGGAAAAGTCTTTTTTGTACATTTTTCTGGATGGTACCATTAGTAGTGCCCTGTTCTGATTTGGCATGTGAGACATTTTGCATCTTGACTCTTGAGAACTTCATTTATCAGTCCTAACAAAGTTTGGAGCTGGGAGAATCTAGGTGGGAATAGAATTATGTGTTTCAGGAGAAGACAAGACAAATGTGAAATTGTAGTACTGTGATACTGTAGGATTTTGTACTCCAAGGGATTTTATGGTTTTCTATTAAATTGCTGAATGATACAGGAAATATTTATACATCGATACGATAAAGACTGGCATGTTCAGAATTACACCTTTCATCTTTAGCATTCTGGTGGAACTGCTCATTAGAGAAAAAGCCTGGCATACTGCAGAGAGTACTGCTTATGAGATGGTGGTACTCTGATAATTTAGTCTGTTCTAGCAGAGCAGGCCAGGCTCTTTTGAAAAAAGGGAGAAGGTTTGTTTCCTTCTGGTTTAGTCATTAGAACAGTTCTGCTGCAACGGAAGCGTTAAGACCCCAGCAAAAGATAATTCTTTAACAGATGAAAAAAGGTGACTTGAAAGAAAGCCCTTTCAATTCTGTTACAAAACCCCAACACAAAATCACACAAGAAACCTGTGCTATCATTCCTGAGCAACTTGACCTGATTCTGCAGATAGTCTTCACTTCTTGCCAGGTACACGTCTGCTTGCCATCGTTCGTTTGGTCTTAGTATCCTGAGCGTTGGTACAAGCACAGTTTCAAGGGCTGCCTGAGATGTCTTCAGCGTCAGAACTTCTAGGAGCATTTACAGTGTTTATCTAAGACAGTAACTTCAGACAATGTAACTGCGATTAAACCACCGAGCCTTGCTAAGCATTTTGTAACATGATTGTGCCAACACCCCTGAGCAACCCTGCTGAGTTACTGGAAGATTTTGTGGGAAAATAGTTGAGGATACACCGCGGACCTGAGGTTAAAATGTAATAATTACATTAAGGAATAAGTACATAATTTCTACTTTGATACAGAGACTTATTGTCTAAGCACTTGGATTTGTCTGGGCTGTCATCTGCTCACACAATCATAGAATCACAGAATCATTAGGGATTGGAGGGGACCTTGAAAGGTCATCTAGTCCAGTCCCCCCGCCACAGCAGGATCACCTAGACCAAGTCACACAGGAACACATCCAGACAGGTCTTGAACATCTCCAGTGAAGGAGACTTCATAACCACCCTGAGCAGCCTGTTCCAGTGCTCTGTCACCTTCACTGGGAAGAAGTTCCTTCTGATATTTATGTGGAACCCCCTATGTTCCAGCTCACACCCATTGCCCCTTGTTTTGTCATACGTGAGGCTGCTGTCACATGTTATTAATGACAGATCTTTTAGCTGAAATTAGAATGTGATTTTGACTTCTTTTATCATTTACACCAAATGGCTTAAAAAAGTTAATCTTCCTGAGACATTCCAGTGCTGAAGGGTGAATCCTTTGTACATGGCCTCAATTACATGTTTTGTCCATGTATATCAGCAAGCTGGATTTGTCGTATTTTCCAGAGCTGTAGTTTCTACATGCTGAAACTCATTTCTGAAGATAATGGTCAAGGATTACTCATTTGGACTCCAGGAAGCTGTTCTTAGCAAGGAAAGCAAGGACAAAAAGTAATACTTGAATGCCTTAACTCTCTATTTTCTTTAAATCAGGGATGCAGATTTGTTCCTGTTAGACTCAAGAAAGGCTCAAGCTTCTGATGTGGGCTGGTTTGTGTTCGACATCACGGTGACCAGCAACCACTGGGTGATTAATCCACACAACAATCTGGGCTTGCAACTCTGTGCTGAAACTGGGGACGGTAAGATCACGACTGTAGCTCATAACACTCTGTATGCCCTGTCACTCCTGCTAGGAATCTTTTCTGGGTGCGTGGTTTTCAGCTTGACGCCAGTGACAAGTTTATAAGCAAAGAACCCAGGTCTTGCCCCGCTGTAGCTAGAGTCTGGGAACTTTGTACTGTTCTTAATGCTGTAGAGTATGGCAGTTATGAAGTTAATTGAATCAAATTAATTAAATGAAATGATAAGATTCTTCCACTGATTAATACAAGCAGAAAACTCAAGGAGATTTGTGGAATTTTTGTTTTTCTAAAGAGCTTTTTTGCCTGGGCTGAAGCATGGAAAAAGATATAAAAGTAGTTTTCTGTCATTTGAAAGAAAACTCAGAACACTTTCTTGAAAGGGGTTAAAAAAATCTTAAATTTTGACATTTTTAATCAAATGTAAATTAAGAAGAACGCCATCAAACTGAAGCCAGAGCTGCAGGGTTTTTAGTTCAGATTTATTGGGCTACTACATTATTCACATCTATGCTCTTCATTAGAAAGTGAAAGTGCATCTCATTGCAAAATAATATTGTCAGATAAGTGCTTTTTCCTTAGACTTCTTTAGAATCTAATAAAAAGAGACTTAAATAGTGTTTTTTCTGTGATGGTTCACTTAATCCATACTACTTTACGAGCAAATTTTCAGATTTAGCACTTTATTGTCACAAAGCTCTCAATGTCAGAGGTCAAGACGGGTATGAAGCCAGTTAATCTAAACCTTAGCTGACATCATGTTAATGAGTAGCAGAAGAAACCTTGGTTTAAGAATCTTTTTTCCTTTTTATTTGTTCTGGCTACATTTTCTCATTGGTTTTGATGTGCATTGTCCCTCAGGCTCAGCTGGGCTGTGAACAAAGCCTCTCATACCTTCTTAGCAAGTTGTCTCGCTGCAGGAGAGATGTGAAAGGTGTGATGCTTGGAGAGGGAGTTGGCAGGCTCAAGCCGCAGACGACTGTTTCACCTACATAATACTGCCTGTATGGTCAGGGTACAGTCAGAGGACAGGGAAGGAAGCACAGAAAAGCAGACCACATTGCTGCTGTTGCCTTTAAAGGTGCCACACCTGAGATCAGGCTGGATGGGGAGCAGCTCTGCTAGGCAGCCTGGTTTTACGAGACCATTTTAAAGCCCTGAAAATTCTGGAGAGGTGACACCTCCACCAGACATCCAAATTAGGTGGTCTGGCTTCTGTTCAGTTTTCCTGCTCCAGAACAAAGTTCACCCTTGACTTTTTTCCCAGAAGATTCAAATACAGAAATTCTTGAAAATTAAATGTCCATGAAAGGCATCCATTCAAGAAGCCCAGGAACCAGCAATTTTTTGGTTCTAGCCTCAAAACTATATTACTTCAGTATACAACAGAAAATTTTGGGTGGGTCAAAGGAAACCTGTAGGTTAATACACTAAAGAAATTGTAGAGAATAGTCCATGTAAATATTTCTCTCTGTCCTACCCCCCTGATCAGAAAGGTGATAGATAATTTTCTATTTTAAATTCCAAAGCCACAACCAGCTTTACCTTCTGGACTTATTTGAATTTCTTGACACAGCTGCTTGAGCAGGGAGGGAATTCCCCTCCTCCCTTACTTTCTGCTCCCTTCTCAGTTTATTCATGCAGGAAGGGTACCCTTCGAGGCACTAAAGCTTTCAAAGCTGTAGGGAAGACCTGTGCTGTGCTACTTCAGCTTGGTAAAAGGAAAGTAGTCCTTTTGTGCTTTTATAATTTCGCTCTTAAGGCTTTGATTATTTTTATTGGGTTGCTGTTACTTCTGGAAACTATTAGAAACACCAGCAGTTGAATGACACATTTGTGTACAGATGGAACACGAATTTTTATACATGACTCAGTATGTAGTGGACTCCAGTTTGCAACCCAGAGAACCCCACCCACCCTCCCTCCAACCAGTTTTCTATGAAAGCTCAAAAACTGATTCAAATCAGCTGGAAAAACCTTCCCTTGGCTCAAGTGAACGTGAGCTATGCAGATCTGAAGCACATTTCTTCATGCCTTCAGCTGTCCATGGAGTGTACAGGAGGTAGAGGAGTCCTGCCCCATAGCTGCACAGGCATTCATGGCAAGACCTGATCCATTCACCTTTCTGTTGCAACAGAGCATTAAACAAAATGGGATTCTGGGATCCAGAGGATTCTTGTTTGAGGCATTCAGCTGCTGCACTGGATCCTGGACAACCGAGTCTGTAAATTCATACTAATTTTCAGATGTATTCATACAGCCCTTTTGAAATGGGGTACCAATGGTTACTGGGACTCCAGAGCACTACTGTATTGTTATCATTGCCACTGACAGTAATCTTTCTTGCAGTTATCACGTGTAGATGTGTTTCTTTAGTAATCCCTGATGATGACACATTAATAATAACGATAATGACTACATGAGGAATAAAAAGCCATTGTAACTATATCATGTAACAGTGTGATAAATAGAACTGTTGAAGAATGCCTGCCTGTTGTAATTTGTATTTTTCTCCCCTTTGGAAAAGCTAGGTAAGAGCAAAAAGCCACATGACACTGGAATGTGTTTTCTTTTTTCTTTAAGACAGTATTTGGTGTCAGACGTCTCATTTCGACATGAAATGTAGACTTTTTCTCTTACTGGGACACTCTATTTTGAACAGTAAGAATAAAGGTTTGCATGACACATATGGAAGCTGTCAACATATAACACACTGTGTTCCCTGGGGCTGTGGTAAATTAAGGATCAGGGGTTTTTTTTGAGTCTCTTTTTAATGTCTCCTCAACATTCTGCAGCATCCCCTTTTGGCCAAGTCCCTCCTTTTGACAGCAAAACCCTCCGTG
Source organism: Rhinopomastus cyanomelas (assembly GCA_013400115.1). NCBI lineage: Eukaryota > Metazoa > Chordata > Aves > Bucerotiformes > Rhinopomastidae > Rhinopomastus > Rhinopomastus cyanomelas. The sequence continues at coordinate 230,485 of VXBP01010187.1, forward strand.
GCATTTCAAACAAAAGGTGATCGTTTTCACACCGATTCAAGAGCATGTGTTAGATGAATTGAAGCATAAAATCCAGGCAGATGCAGAAACAATGCTAAAAGCTCCATGCAACACTTTGTCTGTATCTGTACCATATGAGTCCTAAGGCTCAAAACATGTTCTGGTGAATCAGCACCTCTGTATTAACATTTAACATCTTTGTAATTGGGAGTTAGCAATGGTTTGGAGATCATTTTTACTGGAGACTACAATGTGCTGCAAAAGTGTTCCTTCTGCTGTTTATGTCCTTGCTGAAGAGAACCTAGTGTTGTCTACAGAAATGGGGGTGTGTGTGTGTGTGTGTGTGTGTGTAATGTTTAATGAAGGCTGTTGACTATCCACAAAATAAAGGCACAATCCAAGTGCATCCTGACTGCCGCTCTCAGTGTTTTCGGTCTGCCTGCACAGGGAAGCTGAAGGATCCGGTGGTCACTTTGAAGAGCCCAAGCTGATTAAGGTGGTTTCTGTAACCACATGCTTTTATAGGAAGTTTCTTTGGGCTTCCCTACTGCTTGAGGTGGGCAGGCAGTAGGAATCCTCAAGCTCCCTGACTTTGACTGTTGCTTCAGGTATTTTTTTTTCTCATAGTAAAGGGAAACTTGAAAGAAATTCCATGACCTAAGTTAAGCCTGGGAATTACCGGTTCTCTCTCCAGCATGGATTTGGGTACACTTTGACATGCACCCGATGGAATGGGGTTCCTAATCATGAAGTCCTTCTCCGGTGATGATGGAGGAGCCATCAAGATATACGTTCTCTTTCAGCCTGTCCCTTCCAAGTTCTCTTCCTCCTCGAAAGCCTTCAGTGGGGCAGCAAGGCCATATTCCCTGTGTCACAAGAGAGTGGCTGGCTTGCTTTCACCCAACAGCAACCTGCAGTACTCGGGTGTATGGTTTGCAGTGGCCTTGGCTTTATCATGACAACACTGAATTTTATCAATCCCTTCCTGAGGCTGCCCCCAGACAACCTTGGCACTCAATTTATGTCACCATGGTAGCCATCAAGTCCTCTGGAGGATGCTGCTGAGTTTTTGCTTTAAGTTTCTTGTGGATCTGGTATTTACAAGGCCAAGTATCAGGATTAAGTTCAGCCTCATTAGTGTCCTTACAGTGGGACAATTTAGAAGATATACATTTATATTTATATATATATATCTTGGCAGGCAATAGCTCTGCCTACATTCTGAGCCATCTGGAAGCCGTATAGCCATGTTAGCACAGCACTGAACCCAAGCTAATACATCCTGCCCTCGGTGGGTTTTATTAGCTTGGGCTCAAGCACTGCCTAAGTACAGCTACATCAGTTCTGGTTCAGAGCTGACTTTGGCCAAAGCTGCACTCGTGAGTTAAACACACTCAGGAACACTGCGGTGTGAAACCGGTTAGGGAGACGATACTTCGTCTCCAAAACAGGGTGATCCTATGGCAGCTGCTGCCGTGGGAGAGATCCCTGCAGCTTGGGGCTGTGTTGTGGAGCTGGCATAGGACCTACAGACACAGGGTGCACCCTCCCACTGCAGGAAAAGTGCTCCTGGGCACTTTTGAGTTTATTCAGATAGGTGTAATGCCTGTTTCCCGCTGGGTCAGACATACAGTGAGCTATACCTTGTGCCTGTCTGTAGGCAGCGATGTGAACACACTCTTTGTTAGAAAGAGGATGCTGTAGGCAGGAGGGTGAGGGTGCTGATGTGAGGCTCTGCCTTCTATCCTACTGTGTTTCATGTTTGAACCATCACATTTCTGTCACTAGATTGGTCTTCTCTTTTTAACTAACCTTGACTTAAGTTTTGGTAGTCAAACTCTACCTCAGTTCCTCTGCTTCTGTGAAGTCCCATGGCTCTCAAGAGCACTGCTCAGGCATGAGAAACTTTTCAATTTCTGTCTGCCAGCTTCAGGCTCAGAGACAGTTTTGCTGAAATATTAGATGTTATTTGGCTTCTGCGCTCAGGGTCTTTCTCCAAAAGGCCTATTCCAGTCTTCTTTTCATGTATCACTCCCTGTGAGGAGGAAACCGTAGGTGCAGCATCAGAAAAAATTCTTCAGCAAATCAGAAATGAATTTTCAGCATCATTGCAGTTTTCTTTTCTATCTACACACATAAGAAATTATTACCAAAACAAGTACTGTGGCCTAGCAGTCATGGTTAATCTGTAAAATGTGTTTTGTGGCTTGTTGAACATTTTTGAGAGTAAATAAGTGCATGTTTTTCATAACAAAACGAGTGGTTTGCTGCAATTCGATGACTCAGAACAAAATAATGGGTCTTGGAATCACTCGTTGTTCTGTGTTGCCCGTGTAAATCTGGCCAAGATGCATAATGGCTGAAAGCTCTTGCAAAATTGGTGTCTGCTCAGTGCCTTACGTAAAGTGCATCTTGCCGGCCGGAGGAGAGGCAGCCAAGTCACAAGTCTTGGTGCAGTCACTGGCATCCAGGCTGGCCATCTCGGAAGAATCCAGCTTTCTAATGGCGATGTCTTCAGGTCAGGACTGTGAGACAGACTGGAAGCTTCAGCCAGGAGCGGGCGGCTGAGGCAGCAGGGGAGGAATGTGCTTTTGAGAAGGAACTTGATCAGTTAATGAAAAAAATTGTTTGATGTAACCACGTGTCGCCACAGAAAAGTGGCCGTAGTGACACAGCAAGTAGTTCTGCAGTTAGAATCCTACGTGCTATTGCTATGTGTAAGGGGGAAAAAACCCCCTACAAAATCATCAGGATTGTGAAGAAAGGACATCTTTTTAAGATCCATGTCATAGCTCGGCTTTTGCAGCAGCAAATCCTTTAATGTAAGAGGACAGATCGTGAAAAGGTAAAAAATATTCAGTCAAGCTGGCACTTCCAAACAAGCCTTTATGCAAAGTGCTGAGGCACCTCACTATCAAACAGAACAAAAGCCCAAAATAAGCTCAGATGCCAAGTCAAATAAATATGTTTTGCCAAAGAGTCAAAATTATGTAAGAACTAGGGAGTTCAGTGGATTTGGAACATAATGCTTTAATTAAGTCTTAGTCTCCAAATGTACCTGTCAATATGGAGAAGAGATAATAAATTATCAGAGCAGGACTGAAGAGTCCATGCCAAAATGTGAGGAATACAAAGGCTCTGGAGTGTCCCCACACGGAGTAACTCCCTCTGTTATGCTTATTTGGTCTTTTTTCCTACATGTAGGGGCAGTTGCAGTGTCTGGGTTCAGTGGAGCAGGGGTTTCCTGCAGTTTCTCCTGCTTTCCTACTAAATATAGGAATCTAAATTCTAAAAATTCTGAATTGTTGAAATCATCAGAATTAACGATATGATAGAAGGTTAAAGTAAAAACCATTTTTCAGAATGCCTGACTGCATTAAATTCTCCTTCAGAAATTCTCACTTATCCCCAGTGAGGGTGACAGAGCACTGGAACAGGCTGCCCAGGGTGGTTGTGGAGTCTCCTTCACTGGAGACATTTAAAACCCACCTGGACGTGTTCCTCTGTGACTTGGTCTAGGTGATCCTGCTGTGTCAGGGGGATTGGACTGGATGATCTTTTGAGGTCCCTGAGGGACCTGAATTTTCAGTTTCCATTCAAGCCCAGAGTTTTCTAAATGCTTCCAAGGAATGATAAACTAAATCCACTCCTTAAGAATGAAGCCCATGAATACGTCTTGCTACAAGGAAAAGTTCAGGTTAGGGTAGGATTGTTCCTGCTGTGCTCTGCAATGCACACTATGGACAAAGGTGAGGAACACTGAACAAGATCATGGCACACAGATGGAGCTACTGCTCTGGCAGGAAGCTGGATGGATTTCAGAGGCAGGATACTCTGAAATACATCCTGTTCAGGAAGGAGCAAAGCTTTTTGTTCCCAGGATGAAGGAAATCGCAGAATCTTAGAATCATGGTATCATTAGGGATTGGGAGGGACTTCGAAAGATCATCTAGTCCAATCCCCCTGCAACAGCAGGAAATCTCACAGTATTTTTAATTTTCATAAAGGATAATAGAAATTCTGTAAACACAAACTTTCTTTCACACAGAAGCAACCAAAACTGGAGACAAAATAAGTGGTTTGAATTTCCAAACCAAACTGTTCAGAGATGTCCCCAGAAGGAATTTAGCATCTCAAGGGCAGCGTATATTTTGACTGCTCTATCTTCTGAAAGTTGCAGTTATATGCAATTGTATCCTGAACCTCTAAGGTATATAATAAACTGAGAGAGAAAAGTTTTGTGATGAACCCACAAAATTCAGTAAAAGCTTTTCTGATGACTCCACTGGAAACAGATCCAGTGTGTATATGATTCGTTAAAGGAGCCCAGAAAACTCAGAGCGACTGCTTAAAAGACCCAGCAAATAAAGAACTGAAGTCACGTAAGCTGGTTCTGTGTAAAAAAGATTGAAGGTTACTTTTTTGGTAGTGTATGTCTCTACCCTGAATAACACAGTCAGCCTTAGCTTGTGGAATCTTGATAGCCATCTCATTGCTGAAGTCTAAAGGAAACCCAGAGGAAACTTAATAATATTAAAAGTTATTTTAAAGGGTGTTCACATTGGTTTGAAGGGTATTTTGCTTCTCACACAATATTGACCATTGTAAATTCAGAGGAGCCAGATTTAAATTCAGAAAGCCTCCTCAGTTTATACATCTGAGAGTATTCTGAAAACGTACACCAGTAAGGTATTAATCTTTTACTGATAAAATTAAAATTCTGGAACAAAAAATAAAGGAAAAAAATAGTAAAAATATTCCCTCCTGAAATGACGGGAAGGTTGGAACATTGTGGTATGAGGCCAGTTTGTCCATGTTGCAATGAATAGAGAATAGTCTGTACAGTTTTTCATATCTTACTTGCAACAGAAATTTAGAACATACAGAAATTTATGTTACAGACTTATTTAACAGTAACTCAAACACATGAAAAGGAAAACTTGTAAAGGAACTCGAGACTAGAAAGCCGTTTAAAATGAAATCAGAAGCTTCAACAAATATATTTTTCCCTTGCAATCAGAAAAGTAATTATCAAAATTGTTCAGAATATGTTGCCAATTACTGTGCTCCGTAACTGCTAACTTTCTCAGTTCTTCTCCTGCCTGTGCTGGGCTCTCTGTCACTGGAAACATCTTAAACCAATTTAAAGTACTACACCTGAATAAACATGTTGTAAAAGTGTTTATGTATTGAAGTGGGTCAGTTCAAGGTATGGTATTTGGCTGGAACTTCTAATTTCTCTTTTTACTGCTAAAGGGCTGCCAGAAGGAGGAAGTCTGAGCTGAATTAATACATTTGTTACAGTGGAAGTAGAATGGAAACTACTTTAACCACAAATCAAACTGCCTCTTTCATTTACAGCAGTGATAGCGTTTTTCTAAGAAATATAGACTTTGGCATACAGCCACTCTGAGTTTGTTTCTGAAAAGGAAACCTATATGGCTTTTTCTCTAAGGTTCACTCCTGTGCTTATTTGCAAGTTCTTTTTCAGGCTGATTGCTTTGAGGCTATTACATGTTTGTGCGGCAGATGCTCCTAGCACGGAGCAAACTTTCCTGAGTCTTTTCAGGAAAATCTCCAGACGTTCCAGCGCTGCACAATACGCGGGGTGCCTGTTACCCAGACCTTCCCATTTAAAGGACCGTCACATCCCTCACCCAGCACAGCTGCACAGCTTCACACGACACTGTCTCGTTTTCTGACGGTCAAAGAGCTCTGCATAATCCACGTCCGCACAAGTGTTGATACTGCCAAAATAAATTCTATTCCGAGCAAGGCTGTATTTGCTGAAATGTCACCGATGCAGTTTCTGTGACTTGCTTTGCTTTCTTTTCTTTTAGTGAGGTTGAAATCCTATAATACAGTGATTTTACCACACAGTCCTGACTGAAAAAATACTTTTAAAAATAGGCACATCCCCTGTTACTAATGCACACCCTTCAGACTTGGCTGTCTCGAACGGCTGAATGCCTTCCTACCTCTACTGGTGAATGAGCATCCGTCTGAATAACACTGCGCAGCATTTTTTGAAATAGCAGTGGTTTATTTCTTCTTCACAGTTCTATTTGGTACAAATTTGCTTTGGAGATATAAGGTTCCAGGTCTTGCACTGAAGTGATAAAAAATTAGATGACCCCGTTACATTATCCTTTCTATAACCTACAGACTTTAACAGGGCTCTTTTGATTTTCACTTCTGTAGATGTCTACAGGAGACTGAGCTAAAATACCTGTGTAATGAAGAACATACAGGTTTATGCAATGACAAACTACCTGTAGAGCTGTTGAAACTTCTGTAAATTATTGCATTTTTGTCTTTTAATTTTCATTGAACAAAATGCAGTTAGGATCCTTAATGCCATGAATTCAGGGTTATGGGCAAAATCCTTGCCATGCTTCAGTCACCAGTTGAACTCCCATCATTTATGGTCTCAAGCTGTGCCCAGAGAGGTTTAGATTAGACATTAGGAAAAATTTCCACACTGACAGAGCAGTCAAGGATTGGAACAGGATTCCCAGGGAGGTGGTGGAATCGCTGTCCCTAGAGGGCTTCAAAAAACATGTAGATATGGTGCTTGGAAACATGGTTTAGTGGGCATGGTAGGGTAGGTTTGATGGTAGGACCTGATGATCTCAGAAGTCTCTTCCAATCTTAACGATTTTATGATTGTATGATTTTTTTGAACTTACCATTTCCATTACTTTTTAGGTCGAAGCATCAGTGTTAAATCTGCTGGCCTGGTTGGAAGGCACGGGCCTCAGTCAAAGCAGCCGTTCATGGTTGCATTCTTCAAGGCAAGTGAAGTGCTTTTCCGTTCAGTTCGAGCAGCCAGCAATAAAAGGAAAAATCAGAACCGCAACAAATCCAGTAGTCACCAGGAGTCTTCTAGAATGCCAAGTGTCGGGGGTAAGATGAATCTATGATCTGCTAGCCTATTTGTAGGAGCTGGGGGGAGAGGAGGGGACCTGCTCAAATGCAGCAGAGTCAGAACAACTCAACAAGATACTACTCCTGGGATGAACTACCAAAAACTATGCTTCTATTTCATTTCTATTTGCTGCTCTATTTCTGCTTGAACCTCTTTTACTGATGGCTGTGAGCATGATCTACCTTCTTGAGTCACAGAATCACAGAGTGAGATCATTTACATGTATCATATGATCCTTGGAGGATGAAATGACCAGGTCATTTGTGAAGGGCTGTATCTTAGCAGGAAACTAGTCCTATGGCAACTTTGATCCTTATAACAAAAAAAGTTGAGAAAGCAGAGAGAAGGGTTGCACCCCAACTACTTTTCCAGGGAGTCTCAGCAAAAGATGCTGTTTGAGCTCTTGTTTAGCTGCTGTGCAGCTGAAGAAGCCAAGAGATAACCAAAATCTGACATACCAAGGGTAGGACGCTTAGCCAGTCTGTACAAGTGTAAACTGTTTACAAGTTCAGACCAGCTGACCTGTGCTGATGGAAACACAGTGTATCCCTGAATAGAGTGAATTCTCTCCCTTATTTATATGAAAGGTACTGACAATAGTGCATGTGAAAATATTCTTAGAACCGTTAGAACCTGAAATAGGTTTTTCTCTGGTTCTTTGAGCTGGAGGTACAAAGTCACCTTCGAAATATTCCTAGTTTTGAACAAACATTTCTACTTTTGGGGGACAGGCTGTGCAAATACAACTTTCTAAAAACCCCAGCATCTTAAATAAGTAAATGAGTATGTAATGGAAAGTATTCAGCCCTGGAGTACAACTCATCTATTAGAGGAGAATTATTATGAGAATTATGCATTAATAAGAGCCTGAAAAAGAATCACCATAATATGATGAATATGTCCTGTGCCATGTCTTCTGCACAAGTTAAAGAAAAGCCAAAAAAAAGCTACCAGAGCTGAGCTGGTCGCCCTGCCTCCTGTCCTCGCAGCCATGTGCTGGGTTAATGAGGTCAGCACTCAGTCTTCTCTTCTCCAAGCTAAAGAGACCCAGCACCCTCAGCTTTTCCTCATCAGGGAGGTGTTCCATATGTTTCATCATCCTTGTTACTCTACACTGGACTCCATCTGGCAGCTCCGCGTCCTTCTTGAACTTGCTAACCACCGCCCTTCTGATCCACCCCAGGATGCTGTTGGCCCTATTGGCCACAAGAACACATTGCTGGATCACTCTGCCCTGGTGAGACCACACCTGGAGTATTGTGTCCAGTTCTGGGCTCCTCTGTTCAAGAGGGATGTGGAGCTTCGGGAGAGAGTTCAGCATAGGGCAACAAAGATGATAGAAGAGGTGGAACACCTCCCTTACGAGGAGAGGTTGAGGGAGCTGGGTCTCTTTAGCTTGGAGAAGAGGAGACTGAGGGGTGACCTCATTCATGTCTACAAATATTTGAGGGGTGGGTGTCAGGAGGATGGAGCTGGGCTGTTCTCGGTGTCATGTAGTGATAGGACAAGGGGCAATGGGTGTCGGCTGGAACACAGGAGGTTCCACATCAACCTGAGAAGGAACTTCTTCACGGTGAGGGTGACAGAGCACTGGAACAGGCTGCCCAGGGGGGTTGTGGAGTCTCCCCCACTGGAGATATTCAAGACCCGACTGAATGTGTTCCCGTGTGACTTGGTTTAGGTGATCCTGCTGTTGCAGGGGGATTGGACTAGATGATCTTTCGAGGTCCCTTCCAATCCAATGATTCTATGATTCTATGATTCTATGATCATGGTCACCCTGCTGTCCACCAGTACCTCCAGGTCCCTTTCTCCTATACTGCTCTCCAACAAGTCAGTCCCCAGCGTATACTGGTTCCTGGGGTTGTTCTTGCACAGATGCAAGACTCTACACTTGCCCTTATTATACCTCATTACATTTCTCTCTTCTCAGCTCTCCAGCCTGTCCAGATCTCCCTGGATGGCAGCAGTGACCACTGCTGTCTGGCTTCTATCCTGCAGCCAGTTCATCATCCACCTCACTACCCGATCATCTAGACCACACTGCCTCAGTTTGTGTGTGAGGATGCTGTGTGAGACTGTTCCTTCTCAGGTCAAATGCCTTACTCAAGTCAAGGTAGACCACATCCACTGGTCTGCCACCATGTAGCCACCTGGTTAAGCCCTCATATAAGACTATCAGGTTGGTCAAGCACCACTTTCCCTTTGTGGAGCCATGCTGACTGTCCCTAATGACCCTGCTGTCCTTGATGTGCCTTGGGACAGCATCTAGGATAAATTGTTCCATCACCTTTCCTGGGATGGAGGTGAGGCTGACTGGTCTATAGTTCCTCCAATCTCTAGGCATCTCTCCTGATCCCAATGTCTTATAAAAGAGGATGGACAATGGCCTAGCAAAGGCTTCTGCCATCTCCCTTAGCACTCGCGGGTGCATCCCATCACAGCCCATGAGTTTATGTACATCCAGTTTGCTCAACTTATCCCTAATCCAGTCCTCATCAGCCAAGGCAAGCTCCTCTCTTGTCTCAGTTTCCTCTGGAGTGTCAGCAGTCTGGGGCTTGATATCAAGACAGCCTACAGAAATATAGACAGAGGCAAAGAAAGTGTTGAATATCTCTGCTTTCCCTGTATCCTCTGTCTCCAGGGCACCCATCTCATTCAGTAGGGGGCCTCTACTTTTAGTTTTACCTGCAATGTTTTTGAAGAAGCCCTTTTTGTTGCCCTTGACCTGTCTTGCGAGGTTTAATTCCAAGAAAGCCTTGGCCTTTCTACTTGCATCCCTACATTCTCTCACCAGAGCCTTATAATCACCCCAAGTGGCCATACCTTGCTTCCATGACGTAAAGACTTTCTTCTTTCTGGTTTCATGGTTAATCAGCAGCTCCCTGATGCAGGTCTTCTGGTTCTCTTCCTTGACTTCCCACCTCTTGGAATGCTCTTGTCTTGGGCTTCAAAGAAGTGACCTTTGAATGTTAACCAGCTACCTTGAGCTCCTTTACCTACCAGTACCCTGTCCCATGGGATGTCCCCTGGCAATTGCTTGAAAAGGCCAAAGTTGGCCCTCCTGAAGTCCAGGGTTGTGATTCTGGTAGGTATTCTGTTCCTGCCACACAAGACTCTGAACTATAGCATCTCATGGTCACTGCACTCAAGGCTGCCCTCAACCTTCACTGCTTCAGCCAGACCCTCCTTTTTGGTGAGTACAAGATACTGCAGCTCTCCTCTCCTAGTGGGCTCTTCGACTACTTGCATCAGGAAATTGTCACCACTTCACTGGAGGAACCTCCTGGACTGTGGGTAGCTGGCTGAGTAGGTCTTCAAGCAAATATCAGAGTAGTAAAAATTCCCCATGAGAACCAAGGGCTGTAGCTGTGAGGCTGCTGTTAGCTGCCTCTAGAGCCTCTTCAGCTTCCTCCTGCAATAGACACCCACAACAGTGTCACCCATGTCTGCCTGTCCCTTAGTACGCACCCACAAACTCTCAGCTCTCTCTTCATCCACCCCTGGACAAAACTCAACACATTCCAGTTGCTCTCTCATGTCAAGAGCAATGCCTCCACCCTGCCTTGCTGACCTTTCCCTACTGAAAACTGTCCATGACCACATTCCAGTCACCCGAGCTGTCCCACCAGGTCTCTGTAATTTCCACCAGATCATAATCACCCAACTGGACACAGATTTTTCCTGCTTATTCCCCATGCTTCATGCATTGGTGTGCAGGCATTTCAGGGAGCGAGCTGAGCTCTCTGATTTCACCCTAGGACAGTGAGAGGTTGCCTGGTTTTCATTGAGACCAGAGCACTGCCCCACTAATGCCCACCAACTATTGCACGCTCCTTCAGATCTAGCTCTGAATGAGCCCTGCCAATTCCTGCCCCAGAACCCTTTTTCTGCTCTGAGATAAACCTTTCCTATGTGGACCTGTCAGGTGTGCTGCCTTATAGAACCAGAACACAAACCCCTGCCTGTAACACCAGTCTCACAGCCAGGAATTAATGGACTGAGTCCTTCTATTCCAGCCTCTGTCCTCCCCCAAAATGGAAGTAATGAAGGAAATACAATTTGTGCCCCACACACTTTTACCAAATGTCCCAAGGCCTTGAAGTCTTTCTTCACTGCCCTCAGGCTATGCAATACAGCTTCTTCCCCAGCTGTCTGGAAGATCAGCAATGGGTAACAGTCAGCTGATCTCACCAGGTTAGGGAGCATCCTAGTGGTATCTTTGATTCAGGCTCCAGTTAGACTGCAGACTTCCCAATTAGGAGGGTCAGCTGTGCATATTGTGCCCTCAGTCCCTTTCAAGAGCTAGTCTCCAACAGCTAGGGCCTTTCTCTTCTTTGTTGGAGGAGGTTGTCATATTACTGGAAGACCTCCCTGATTTTATGCAACCTTGCTAGGACTTCCGGTATGGGTTCCCTGTCCTCCATATCCTTATTAGATCCCCATGTAGGACAGCATATTTTGAGACAGTACTGTAGACTCATCCTGCTCCAGCAGAGGCGGTTGGACTTAGATGAACTTTCAAGGTCCCTTCCAACCTGTAACATTCTGTGAGTCTGTGTTAGAGTGGGTGTCTTCCGATAGGGGCTTATATCTATTACTCAGTGGCAACTGGGGAGGCGAGACAGGCAAGGGTGGTGCTCACCTTCTGCCATGGCCCTGCACTTGTTTCCACTCTTGTTTCTACGTGGGCTTCTGTCCTCCATGTGACAACTACAGGATACATGTGCCCCCTGATTCTGGCTCTTATTTGGCTGTTGTCCAGACTGCAGAGCCTGACACCACCAGTCTACCTCTAATTCAGCTTCTCTAATGCTCCTCAGACTTTCTAGTTCTGCTTGCAGCTTTTCAACCTCGTCTTGCAGCTGTGCCACTTGGTTGAACAGATAATCTGCCTGCTCCCACTGTACCCACCCAGCAAAGCATTAGAGAGTGTTACATTCCTGGCAGCCTGCCACCTGCACATCCTTGTCTTGCTGGGGCACCTCTGTTTGGGTTTCCACGTCCCTATGCAGCAGTGACCATAGTCTGGTCCTCCTCTGCTGCTGCGTCATCACCATTTATTTTTGTCATTTGCCCCCTGGCAGCTAAAGCGGCTAGCGCTGTTGCTGCTGCGAGTGGTCTGGGTACTACTTCCTATTGCGCCACCTTTTAAAGCTTCCGCGTCTGCCCACCCTGCGCTGCTTTCTGGCTTTTCCCTTGAGAGATTGTGGCCCTCAGCGTCTTCCCCTTGGCTCCCGTGAGATTTCCTTTTCAGGGAATCACCCAGAAACCTCAATAAATAGCGTTCTGGGACCAGTGCTGTTGCTGCTGTGTGCAGTCTCAGAGACTGTTTTGGAGTTGCTAAAGAAATCATAGAAATTATTTTAGTTATTTCTCATTCTTGACTTATTTAAGGTTTGCCTGGAATAAAATCCATTTTAAGGTTCAAAGTGAGTATTAAAACATACCTGAAAAAAGGAGGATTGATCCACAGTAATAATATTACTGCTTCAATAGTGGGGTCAATGTTATTTGTCTATGATGCACGGGTGGAAAAAGTACTGTGCTATTTGTCTAGTTTCCGTTGAGGACGTTAGGCATAGCTTTTTCTGAAGTAGACAACTTACAGATGGACGTGATCCCTCTGAGGATAATAGCTTTTGAAAAGACATTTGTTAAGGTACAGGGATATCAATTTGCAACTGGGTTTTTGTTTAGTTTGGGGGATTTTTTTATATTGTAAAAATTCCTGATATTCTCTATGGCTATATGACAAAAACTCAAACGCCCAATTAACTTCTAAACACTGTTTATTATTCCATACTGTGGGAGAGCAGTTATAAATAAACCACTGAAGAAGTCCCTAATCGGACCATTTTAGTTTTCTCTTAGTAAAATTCTTTTACAATTGCATATCTATAGCAGAACAGCATTTTTACTTAATTTTTTATAAAGTTCTATTGGCTAAATGTTCTTCACTAACTGCTTAAATGTCTTTGTATTTTTTGAAACAATGTAAATTAAGAATTGAGTTGGCAGGAACTGTTCCTTCTGTATTACTGGTACTGTGTGATGGACTTCCATATTTTCATGATAGAGCTTTGGACTGAAGCACACACGAGCATTTTCTTTGGAGTTTTTGTTTGGGTTTTGTTTTGTTACTGTTGATGAGAATGTTAGGAAAGAAAAAAAAACCAAACCCAGCCTTGGTGCTGCGTAAGCCCTGCTCAGCAGCAGTGAAAACACTGGGGTGTGATCAACACCCATCCAGTTACCACCACAGACACGGCACTGGGAGGGATGGCATAGGGAGGATAATCTCTGTCCAAGCTAAACCAAATACAATCTCCACTCTTTATTCCACATAATTTGCATAATGCAGTGGTTCCACTTCATGTAATACATGTATATTATATTTGTAAACATTCCATTGCACTTGATTCTCATAACTGAAATTCCTCCTTGCCAACACTTACAACTTAAATTACAGACTTAAACCATATTTACACCTAACATACAATTTATGCAATTTGATTAACTACTATTCCTAGTTCTTTAATTAAAAAAGTGTTATTCTTTCACTGGCTTCTTCACTCTTCCAGATGTTACTTAGGCCCTGTCTGTTGTGTTCAGGACAGGAGGAGCAGTATAGTCATCCACCAGGTACCAGCAACAGCTCAGTTTTGGTCTCCATTGTGGTTTTTTCTCAGAGTGGAACTAACTTTGCATCCATTCAGGTCATTCCTAACGCATTACTTCCAACAACATATAAACTCTTATCTTGGGTTATTCATCCATCAAGTTTAAATCTCTTTGAAGTACACACCTCAAGTAACGTTTTCTCTACACAGAAGTATATTTTAAAGTTTTTCACATTTCTTGGAAAAAGTCCACAAATTTTGAAACAAATTATTTTGGTGGAAGGGAAAATCATCTGGGTACGTGGTACACACAAGACACCTGCATATACATTTTATACTTTCAGACTGAATCCTGGATTTCTAGTTTGTAAGGAAATTGGAACAAAACAGATCTGTTGAGCTTCCCTGATTAAAGCTGGAAACCTGAACACAAGGTGTCTCTTAGTTCACTTTGGGAAAAACTCAACTTGAACACACTGCAGCAAATTGCACTGGCATGACAAGCACCTTAGGAAGAGCTCTCTGTACATCTCAGAACACCACTCTGCCTCATTTGTGCATACAGTCATGCTCTAGAGCTGTTCTCAAGTGAAATATGCATTATAAAACAAATTTCCTCCTAACCTCTTTAAGCCCCCAGTCTGGATAAACATAGAGGTACAACACCATACCTCGATCCATGCTAAATATCTGTCAACAATACTGCAATTCAAGAAAACCATACTGCTGAAACAAAATGAGGTTAAAAAGCAATTGCATCTGACAGGGATATTGGCCTTTCACTGGAGATGAAAGCAGAAAGATAGGCTGTAATAGGTGGCAAAGCTGAAGGCAGCTGCAACCCCGCAGGTCAGCATCCTCTGTAGCAAAACGGCTCAGAGAAGTAGATCCTACACTGTGGCAAATAATCTTCCTTGCTCTTGCCGTGCAGTTTGCCTCAGCAGTCCCCATGTCGCAAATAAACAAACTCTCCATTTGAGTGCCCTTAATGGTTAGTGATGGAACTATTCACAGTACAGGATATTCAAAACACCTTTTCTTTTAATAGCGACTCCAACAGTACTCATTGACATGGCCAGAAAAACATGCTGACAGCACAGGCAGTGGGCAGATTCTATCCAGATGCTCCATTGTGCAAAACAGATGTGGACAGGAGAACACATTCTTACTCCCCAGTTACCTGTGTCTTTGCAGTGGGGAGAAGCTGTTATCAGCACAAAGATAGGCTCTTTACCTCCTATTCACTCAGGAACAGGCAGGATATGCTATCCCCTGCAGACCTGTGGGAGAAGACTAATTAACCCAGTTCTCTACAGTTTCTAGTAATGCAGAAAACTCCAAAGAATCCTGCCCGTCAGCTTCCTCATGGTAGACTGCCAATGGACCATATTAAATTCTCATTCACCTGCTGATGCAAAGCACTGTTAATGACAGTGATGGGCAAATCTCCTTGTGTGATGCAGGTCTTTCTTTCCAAGCTTGTTCCATAGTCTTTTATCTTCAACATCTAAATCAGACATTGTCAGTGAAAAATGCTCATCCGGAGAGCCAGAGGTTATGTAGCCAGAGCCAGAGGTTATGTAGCCAGACCCAGACAAGTTTTGCTGTCATTTATACATCACAGGCTTTGGTTATACTTCTCTCTGCACATCAATCCCAACTTTACTACATTTTTCTTATTTTCCTTTCTTTTTTTGTTCTTTTTACTTTTGTCTCGTTCTGCTTACTTTTGCCTCACACCTTTTGTCCTTTCCCTTCTTTTCTAAGCTCTCAGACTTCAGTGATCAGTTTTACTGTATTCTCAACACATCAAAAGAGAAAACCCCACTGGGCAACTCAGTTCTTCCCTTCCAATGAACATCATGTTTTTTGAATTATTCATGAAGATGTACACAAACACAACATGAAGACAACAAAATCTGTATGTGTCAGTTATTATAACAGCTGTGCAACTGTTGACAGATTTGGAGTCAGGATCCTCATGTTGCTAAGAACTTCAAGAGAAGTGGTCCTCAATGCAGTGTAAAGACAGAGAATTAAACTCAGCATTCAAACTCCACCAGCCTGCTACACACAGAGGACTTAACTGGTTATTACTTGTGTTTTTACACAGTTTACAGTTTATTAGAGTTGGAAGGGGCCTTCAGAGGCCATTGGGTCCAACTCTCCTGCTCAAGCAGGATGCAGTTTACTGAAAAGCAGAAAGGCCTAAAAAGCCTAAATCAACTACACAAAATCGCATCCAGCCGGGTCTGAAACATCTCCAGAAAAGGAGACTCCACACCCTCCCTGGGCAACCCCTTCCAATTCTTAAGAACCCTGACTGTATGAAGTTTTTCCTCATATTGAGGTGAAACTTCCTATGTTTGAGCTTACATCCATTACCCCTTGTCCTGTTTGATGCAAAAGCTTTTGTCAAACTGTAGATAAAACGAAAAATAATTAAAACAAAAAGGAAAAATCAAACCAAATCAAATCAAAGCAATTTGTTCCCAAAGCACATCACATAACTCTTACTTTTGGATGGCTTAGGGATTGATGGATTAGGAAACAAGGGATGGCTTAATTTTTATTTACTTTTTTAACATCATTGAAAATGAGTTATAGTGTAATTGGGCACTAGTGATCTCCACATTTAAATACTGAATAGTGACCTACACCAGGAAGCTCAAGAACTAAGCTGCAAAGTTTTTGTTCTTAATGCAGTGAGATGAAAACAGAAAACAGTACTTAACTCTGCATTTTATCATTTCCTGTATTTTATTGGCTGATATCACAATAATGTTTTAAAAACATTCTACTGTGACAGTATATATAGCCATGTCCGTATGTCTTTACTTCCCTTGGAAATAACCAACAACCTCATTAAATGTCTTATATTTTCTTGCTGTCCCTCCACAGCTCTTTCTCCTCATAGGAGTTTGGGTCCAACTGCAGTTGCTGAGCAGCTGAGGAAGAACATTTCATTAGTCAAAATTGCCTATGGTTTTGATTCTCAATGGAATATTTATATGAGCCTTGGAGCTACAGTATGTGAAACTGAATCCTTGGCACCAAATCTTATTATAGATGTCACAGCTGATACTGATATTAAAAGTTCAATTGCACACAACGTTTGTCTTGTGTGAAAAACAGAACTCAAGAAAGAAAGAAGGAGTACAGACTTGCCTTAGCTGCACTTTCTTCCTAGGTTTATGGGTTAGTTTGCAGATATATGTCTGCACACAAAGTGCAGACAGTCTTACAAGGTGTTCTGGTGTGATGACTCCACTAGGTGGGTCATAGAAGGAGATCAAGTTGGTCAAGCAAGACCTGCTCTTCATAAGCTTGTGATGGCTGTCCTATACTTGCTCTGTGAGCATGGTCAAGATGAACAGCTCCATAGCCTTGCCCAGAAACGAGGTCAGGCTGACAAGCCTGTAGTTGCCCAGATCATCCTTCCTCACCTTCTTAGGAATACATGTCACATTACCAAGGCTCCAGACATCTGGGATGTCCCCTGATAGCCGGGAGCATTAATAAATGCTGGAGAGTGGCTTGACAAGCTTCTTCGTCATCTTCTTCAGCACTCTCAGATGGATCCCATGTGGCTTCAGAGACTTGGGAGTGTCCAGGTGGCTGAGCAGGTCTCTCAGATTATGGGAAGTGCATTCCCTGTCCTTAGGGTATTCAGCTCAGGAGGCTGAATACCCTAAGGAAAACTGGAGGTAAGGAAGTCATTAAGTACCTCAGCCTTGTCTTCAGCCTTGGTGATTATGTTCCCCTTCATATCCAGTAAGGGGTAGAGATTCTCCCTGATTCTTATTTGGGTGTTGATGCATTTGTGAGAACATTTGTGTTATCCTTCACTACAGTGGCCAGACTGAGTTCTAGCTGGGCTTTTCCCATTTAATTTCCCCTCTACAGGTCTTAGTTGTATCCCTGTACCCTTCTTGAGTTGCTTGCCCTTTCTTCCGAAGATGTAGGTACACAGCCTGTTAAAAAACCCACCCAACCAAATGCAACATTCAAGGAGTGTGTTACCATAAAAGTAATATCTGGCTGAGTATTTGAATAACATCTCACGATTTATATTCTGGATCTGCCTCAGTTCAACATTTTATTGGTAATTTGGATGACTGAATACTCTTTCCAGATCTGATGTCTTCTCTGTTCTTGTCTAGACCAAGCTGTTCTGTTGTCCAGGTTATTAATCATTATTGGCATCAGTACTGATCCTTTAAAGACACCCCTAGTAACCAGCTGCCAGCTGGACTTTGTGCCACTAATCACAAGTCTTTGAGCCCAGCAGGTCAAGCCACATTTCCACCCATTATATTCTTTACTCATCCAAACCCTATCTAACCATTTTGGCTCTAAGAATATTGTGGGAGACTGTATCTAAACCTTTCCTAAAAGTGCAGTGCTCTTCAAAACCCACAAAGCAAGTCAGCTCATCACTAAACACAATTGGGTTCATTACGCAGAGTTTGAACTAGCAAATCCGTGCTGTTTCCCAGACGTCTTGTTCTTATGTGACTGGACACATCTTTCAGGAGAATTTGCTCCACTGACTTTCCAGAAACTGAGATGAGGCCAATTGCCCTTCTTGAAGGTGAATTTTTCAATATACCCTTCAGTCACTGTGTGCACTCCAAAAAGTCAGGAAGTGATTTTACGATAATGCCCAGCTCATACCCCACCTTCAAACTCATGCTTCTTCTCACATGGACTTGTTTGTCTTCAGTTTGCTTAAGTGGTTCTTGACTTTATTTCTTTTACTGTGGGTAAAAGAAATATCAGTCACCAGGCTCGTGGACTGGGAAGTCCTCAGGGTAAATCTTGCTAGTGAAAACAAGACAAAAAAGTCATTGAGTACCTTAACCTATCCAGGGTCCTTATCACTAGGACCTCTGCCCTTGTGAACAATGAATCTACATTTTCCGTATTTTTGCTTTTTCTGTGAACATACCTATAGAAGTCCTTCATTTGATCTTCATAACTCTCACAAGTTTCACCTCCAGCTAAGCTTTGGCTCCCTTAATATCTACCTGTTTATGCTCAAGGCAGTGAGTTTGTATCCTTTCTGTGTAGCTCATCCCAACTCCACATGACTTTTAGTTCCTACTCAAACGAGCTCAGTCAGGAGTCTCCTGTTCAGCCACAGTGGCTTTCTGCGATACTTGTTTCATTTGTACATGAGTGTGGACCTACCTTGTGCTTCTATTGAAAGTTGTCCTGAGAGATCAGACAGCTTTTATTTTATGTGAAAAAGACCTCCTTTTAAATATTCTAAGAACTTTTCAACAGAGGCACTCCCATCCCATCCTCAAGTGTTCTAACATTAAAAAAAAAATCCAAAAAAAGAGATTATTCCTGAAAGTGAAGATTTTGTTTCTTTTTCAGTGCTTTTATTTTTTTTGGTTGGATTTTTGTTGTTATTGTTGTGAATTTCGGGGATTTTTTTTTCTGACAAAATGGCTATTTTAGTCCAAAAAAGCTACTTGAAATGGAAACAGAGAAGAAAACCTGTCCTTCTGGCTCTATCACCTGCCTCACTGATGGCATCGCTTGCATAGCACTATCAACCATCTCTGGGCTCCTATCTCCTTCTTTTTCTGATACTCAGGAACAGTAAGGAACAAGTATCAGTTTTACTCCAGGAGTAAGATTATCCTGGAGAAGTATGTATGGAAGGTGCTATGTGTTCTTCTATCTTGATGCATTTCTGACAGCGCAGAAGCACTCAGAAACTTAAGAAGCATCTCTTAGTCATAGAATCACAGACTGATTAGGGATTGGAAGGGACCTGGAAAGATCATCCAGTCCAATCCCCCTGCCACAGCGGGATCACCTAGACCAAGTCACACAGGAACACATCCAGATGAGTCTTAAATGTCTCCAGTGAAGTTTACATCAGTATTACCAACTAAAGATCATACGATCATAGGATGTTAGGGGTTGGAAGAGACCCAAGAGATCATCGAGTCCACCCCCCCACCGGAGCAGGACAAAACTATGTAACACAGATCACAGAGGAACGCATCCAGGCGGCCTTGAAAGTCCCCAGAGAAGGAGACTCCACGACCCCCCTGGGGAGTCTGTTCCAGTGCTCTGTGACCCTCACAGCAAAGAAGTTCCCCCTTGTGTTGAGGCGGAACCTCCTCTGCTGCAACTTACACCCATTGCTCTTTGTCCTATCACAGGGAGCAAGTGAAAAGAGCCTGTCCCCCCCCTCCTGGCCAGCCTTCAGGTACTTATAAACATTGATCAAATCTCCCCTAAGTCTAAGATCATCATGTGGTGAATATTTCCAGACTGTGTGGTGAGAAATGAAGGCTTAAAAATGCGCTAATGTTCAAGTAACAGACTTCTGGAAATTGTGATGGTTCAGGATAATTTTAATTATTGTTAATTTATCTTTTGAATCAGGCTACATGCTTTACCTGGCAATTAAAGCTGCACAACAGCCGAATGACTTTCCCACTTCTTGGATTAGGCCCTCCCCTGTCCTCTGGCAGTTGCCTGTGTGTTTATTATCAGAGCTGTTACCCATCCAGTCAGCAATGAGGCAGCTTGTAAACCTATTTCACTTGATGTTGTTTATAGTATCTTGTCTGTATGTGCAAACTGCTGATTCAGCATTTCCACTTTACAATTCCTTTACAACCAGCCCTGGGAGTATAGATGTCTATACTCGTTGCTTTCTTTTGTACAGTTAAAAATTAGACAGATCTTGCATGTTCTAGCAATGTTTCTAAACAATTTATTACTATTTTCTTCCTGTAGATTATAACACAAGTGAGCAAAAGCAAGCGTGTAAGAAACATGAACTTTATGTGAGCTTCAGAGACTTAGGATGGCAGGTATGATTATAAATACTGCTTCCTATCAGTTCAAATTGTTCAACCAATTCTAATTTAATCTTTTCTACAGCCCCACATTATTAATAGCCTGTTTTCTTCATGGTAATTGCTGTTTCACTGATGAGAGACAAATCCTCTACATGCATTTTCTGATGAATCCCTATTACCGTCACTTTAGCCCACTGGGCTGCTGTCGTCACAAAGATTTTTGCATACAGGAATGGCTTTATGATCTGGATTCATTCATGTAAAGATAAAGTTCATGGTATGAACAGAAACTCATAGATCTTCACAGATAAATGAAACCAAAATCCCCACGGTTTGCACATTAATTCTCCCTGGTCGATTGCTGTCTACTGCAGGTTACAGAGATTTCACCAGGGTAGGATCTGTAGGGATCTAGAGTCTGGATCACTGCTCAAGGTCTTCATAACACCATAAACAAGTTTATAAAATTTCTGGGAGGAACTTATTCTGCAATACTGTAATAAAAACCAAAGGTACTTGTAGTAAAGTGTTCTAAAGAGAGGAGATTATGATAAAATGAGTCATTTATGAGAAAATGACATTATGATAAAATGAAATATAAATCAATCTCGGGCTTTTTTCCAGACAGCAAGAAGGTCACCTGTAGCCTAGACATGTTGCATATGTAGGTAAGAACTCAGAGGTGGCTCTCTGTGCATTTGACATTTACCAGAGTTATTTTGCAGCAGCTCTCCATGAGCAGAACAAGACTGAGGAGAAAAATATGCTATGTCTTCAGAGACAGCTCACCTCTTACCTATCTAGTTGAGATTCTCATATGGCCTGATATTGTGCCTGATATTTTCTAGGATATTTGACATCAAAGCAGCCTAATGGAGTAGGCAGAGACTGTTTTCTCAAGTCTGTAGAGCATAATAACTCTGTCTGTGACCACAGAGCAGGGCTGTGGTATTGACTTCAACTTTGCCTACAGCACAAGTGAGCTGTTGTCTCTCCATGGATCGCAGATTTTTCCAGGAATCAACAGGTTTTTTGGTTTTTGAAACAGGAAATTCTGATGTGCCCCAAGATGCACAAGGCATTTAATTCAGTCATTCAAGATAGCCACCTAGAGAAGGTTTTATTTTATTCACCAAAATTACTCAAAGAAGTCAAAGTTTCAGTTGGGAAGCCAAAGCCACACTGTGCAATATTTGATCAGTGAAACTCAGGGTGAAATAAGAAGAAACAAAACCCAAGAATTAGATACTTGATACTGTCTCTCCTTCCCACAACACCTCCCTTACCTTTGCTTGGAGAAAGAGGAATTCAGCAAACTAAACACATAGCTGTCATTAATTTTTCAAATATTTTTCTTTTTCAGTCTTTTACCCATTACGTGTTGCTAGAAATACTGAAAATGCAGGATTCATTGACATTCCAGTGGGTAACCCCAGCAACCCTCAGGCTCACGCATAAGTACCATTAATAGTATTGAGTATGCTGAAGTCTCAATAATCTTGGGGTTCCCTTCCAACCTGATCTATTGTGACACTGCAATGAGGTTAATTACTTTTATTGCACTCAAGATTTGCAGTCTAGGAAGAAGAGTACTCTGGCAAATAAATTTGGACCCTTGTAGCCGCATTAGTTGGTAATCAGCACAGATTTCTATGTTTAACCCGGTCTTTACCCAAGTTTTAAGTGAACAAAGCAAATACTTTTTTTTTTGGCCAAAAACATGCAGCGTAGCATGCCATACTCTGAAGTTCTTTCTCTCTTTGGACAAGTCTTAGTTTCACCTGTACAAATCTGAGTGAAAACAACAACAACAACCCATGGTTATTTGTTCTTGGTTTAGGATTGGATTATTGCACCAGAGGGCTATGCTGCGTTCTACTGCGATGGAGAGTGTTCTTTTCCCCTCAATGCCCACATGAATGCCACAAACCATGCCATCGTTCAGACTCTGGTACGCCTCTGCCTACGTTCTATTTTGTTGTAAATGTCCTGGCACGGGTGCTTGTCTCTTCCTCTCTCTTTACTACTGTTGGATTTTGCTTAGTTCTGGGTAAAGAATAAGCTGTATCAAAGATGTGCTTTGATGGTAATGCTGGAGAGAGGGTGAACTGTCCACACTGGCCTGTGTGGTAGGTTTTCTCTCCATTTTGAAATCAAAAATGTTTTATTACTGGAGAATTGTATGGACAGGAACCAAAAGGGCCCCCTTGTTCCACATCCAGGAGTTTTTTGCAGCTTGCTGAAGCTCCATGTTAGCATTTCTTCCAGAAATGTTGACAGTTGGCCACTCTGTGGACCTCCACTGTCAGCTAATGGCAGAGACAGTTTAATTTAATGTGAAGCTTTGCAAGAAGATGCATTTGCTTGTAAGAAATTGTGATCAGTTGTGCCCAGCTAACAAACCCAATTTATAAATAAGTGTGTCTGGATCTGTTGTTGTGTTGCTCTGCCTGGTACATGCAAAAGGGACTTTGCAGCCAGCTTTCTGCTTCTGCTCATTCTTATGTTAGTCCTGTGTATCAGTGAAAACTGCAAAAAAGATGATCTCAGTTGAAGGAGCTGGCTGGGCCTCCCCACCTTACCCCTGCGGCATTCATCTACAGACATCAAGACCTTTAGAGTGTGACTGTGAGTCTGATGTCTGGTCAGGGTTTTTCAGTGGCACCAGCAGAAGAGCTTGCTCTGAACAGCATCAGTCACTTGCAGAAGGATTAAGAAGCAGAGGAACAAGAGATAATACACAAGAAAGGAGCCAAGTACAAAATCAGATCAGGAAAGAGCTGCCATCCTTAAGTAGTTTCTGAAAAGGTCAAGGACTGCAAGCTGGTGGAACATGGCTTTGATGGGTGGACCACTACATGGGTAAAGAACTGGCTTGATGGCCGCACCCAGAGAGTGGTTATCAATGCATCCAAGTCTGAGTGGAGGCCAGTGACAAGCAGAGTCCCTCAGGGATCTGTCGTGGGACCAGTCTTGTTCAACATCTTTGTTGGTGACATGGACAGAGGCGTTGAGGGCACCCTCAGCAGGTTTGCTGACGACACCAAGCTGTGTGGTGCAGCAGGAGGGCAGGGATGCCATCCAGAGGCACCTGGACAGGCTGAAGAGGTGGACACAAGCCAACCTGATGGGGTTCAACAAGACCAAGTGTAAGGTCCTGCATCTGGGTTGAGGCAATCCTAAGTACAAATACAGGCTGGGCAGTGACTGGTTGGAGAGTAGCCCTGGGTAGAAGGACTTGGAGGTACTTGTGAATGAGAGGCTCAACATGAGCCAGCAGCGTGCCCATGGGCCAGAAGGCAAACCGGATCCTGAGCTGCATCAGGAGAAGTGGTGGCCAGCAGGTCGAGGGA
>VXBP01010187.1:254239-266375 GCA_013400115.1 Rhinopomastus cyanomelas
TGGTCTGGGTGATCCTGCTGTGGCAGGGGGATTGGACTAGATGATCTTTCGAGGTCCCTTCCAATCCCTAATGATCCTATGATTCTATGATTCTATGACTCCCTCTGATCTGAACTGAAGATCAGAATCATAGAATCATAGAATCACTGGATTATGGAAGCATGAATTGGAAGGGACCTCAAAAGATCATCTAGGCCAATCCCCCTGCCATATGGTGATGAGTCTGTCTGTGGATGATGAGCTGATTCTCTGATTTTGACCTAAAAACTCTGGACCTGAAAAACTTTTCCCCCTTTAGAAAAAAGCACAGCTACTGACCTCCTGGGGACCTCTCCCAAACAAAGTTTTATTTTTTTCTGATAGAAAATGAATTCTGTTGGTGAGAATTGCCACGTACTTCTACATGAAAGGGACATTTTAAAAATCTCAGCTTGTGCTGTGACCTTTTCCTTTCCATTCAGCTCCTCATTTACACATCTTCTCTAAGTCCAGCCATCAATGCAACATATTCCTCTCTATCAGAGTTTAAGTAGGCAAGATTTACAACAAAGTAGGTAAAAAGTCAGGGCATGGAAAGAAATAGAAGTGTAGCAAGGGGTTCAGGTGAAAAGGAACAGCAAATGCCAGTTGGCATGAAGCACAGCAATGTGCTTAAGAGAGAACTAAGAACAGCATGCATGCAGTCCTAAACTGGAAAGGAATAAATAGGTCAGCAAAGCAACAGTTTAGTGTTATGCAACAATTGTCCAGAAGGTTTCCCCGTATCCATTATCCAGTATCCAAATATTCCAGAGAGTTCCCTCCTTCAGTTATGGGCTATTAAAAAAGAAGTGTCCCAGGGCTGCTACTTCTTGTATGTCTATTCTTTCAAAAATGGCTAATTCCCCAATGCAAAGTAATCTGGGTGGTTTGCCCTGTTTTTTGTAATTGAATATTTAAATTTTCCCTCCTTTTCATGGCCTTTTTGGAATTGTGTCTCTTTCTGTGCACGTACTGTACATGCACTCACTTGCACAGCCAAAAAATCTTGCATCTAATTAAAATTTAACTGCACATAAATTAGATGAGATAACAGTAGTTGAATGCTCTCTGGTTTAAATTATACCAAATGCAGATTTACACAAGGTGTGCAGATGGGATGGCTTCGGAAACAATTATTCACACACTCCACCCTCATCCACATGTAATCATCTCCCAGCCATAATGATTACACCACTGTAACAAATCCTGCTCTTTGGGTGGGTCATGATTATTCCTTGGTACCTCTCCAGACTTGACTCTTTCTCTTTTCGGACATGAATAAGGGAAGTGCTGGGCCAGTACCTCTCTGTTTTTCCTTTTTCTGAGGCTCAGCTCATACAGTCAGACAACACTGATGCATGTCAACACAAGACAGACTGCACTTAGTGAATTACCACAGAATCACAGAGTGCTTTGGGTTGGAAGGGACTTCCAAAGCTCATCGAATCCAACCCCTGCTTTACAAGCTTTCTTCTTCTCTCTTGGTCCCCATCACTCTCAGAACGGGCACGGGGTGGCAAAGGCTGGTGGGACCAGCAGTTATGGCAGGGTGTAAACAAGGGACAATCATTCTTTTTCCCAGTGCTTTGCTATTCTGATTTTAAAATGTGTCTGAACCCTTATAAATTGTTACTTCAGAACTTGCTATTATTGCTGATTTCAAAAGACCTTCTCATGGTAAAAGTTATGTAAAAATCTTTTCCTGATAGACTGTTCTCTGTTGCCTGGCAAAGGATCTGGACTTACATCACTGCAAGACAGATGTCTCTGACAGATTTACAAAGACGTAACATACAAATGAAATCTATTACTGCTGAAGTCTTCATCCATGCCTTAATAATCTCTTGCCCTCTCTGTTACAACTCCCTCTTTTCTGGCCTCCCCAGTTTCCAAGTCTCCAGCATGTGCAAAATATTACAGCCAACCTTCTTTCAAGTACAAAGGACTTGTATTTCCTCCATTTTCAGATATTTCATCTAGATTCTGTTCATTCTGGGATGTTGTTCAAAACTCTTTTCCTTCTCTTTAACCTTTCATTGATATATTTCAGCCTAGTGAGCATAAAGCCTTCTCTGCCTCAGCCCTTCCTCCAAACCTTCTGTCCAGCCGGCAACCCACCTTATAAATTGATTTTTACTTTAGTGGAAGTGATGTTGGATTCATAGATACCTAGATAAGACCTTAAAATGCTGCCTGAGAACCCACATCTCACTTTCAGTATGAGCCTTTGGCTGTGCAGTCATTGCTGTCTGTGACTGGCTTTCCCCCCCACTTCGACACTGACAGCGGAAAGCCCTGGCAAGACCCAGGACTGGAGCCTGTACCTTGTGTTCAGCGCTGTCCTGGTCAGAGGTGGCACTGCCAGCGTGATTGTTTTCCTGAGCAGCCTCCTCTTTTCTGAATTTCATCTGAAATCAACTTTCTCTCCTGGTCACTCCTTCTCCTTCATCTCTCCCTCTGCTCTTGCTGTGCAACTGCTGGCACAACTGGAATCAGAGCAATGTTCTGGAGGTAGCCTGTGCTTTAAAATTGCTGACTAAGGGAAATCTGTGACCGCAAGCCTCTCCAAACTGCAGAGATATGTTTTGTGCTGACACTGTCCTTGTACCTCTCTGATATATGAGCTATGTATTTATCTGTCTTTCAGGTTCACTTGATGTTCCCTGATCATGTACCAAAGCCATGCTGTGCACCAACAAAACTGAATGCAATCTCCGTGCTCTACTTTGATGACAGTTCCAATGTTATTTTAAAAAAATACAGAAATATGGTGGTGCGTTCATGTGGCTGCCACTAGAATAAAAGAAATAATCTAAAGCAGAGGGTTTTATTCATAGTTGTAATAAAGTCAAGATACAAGCCTTACTGATGAAAAGGCTGTCCCAAATTTATTCCATTTCATGTCATCTCTCATTTAAATGTACAGTCTAATGTATATAGTAGCCTTTATTTATTTAAAAGTATATAGTTTCTTTTGTATGAGCAAAATCTCAGAACCATTTATTTTATGGGTCACCTCAATACACGGTAGAACTTCACAGGCTAATACTGGTATCTGTTTCGTTCCATTTCAATACTTCAAACTAAGGCTTTGGTGTAGATTGTTTTTTTTTCCCTTAAGCTAGAAAGTCCAGAACTTCTGTTACTGCTTTGTATTGTTAAAGAAAGTAAAATGCATTTGTTCACATTTTGCCAATGAAAACTGTGGCAGGTTATTTATTTAGAAAAAGGCACAGAAAAAATAAAGACAATTGCTTGTTTAAGCCTGTATTTTCTTTTAGAGGTTCTGCTCCTTTAGAAAAAATGGAATGTTGAACAGTGCTTCAATAAATAAATGTTAGATAGAAAATAGAAGTTAAAAGATTGCACATAATTGTTGTAACTATTTTCTTTAACAAGATGAGTGTAACTGGAGGAGTCTGTTACTTCTAGGCTGGTGGGCTGCACTTTTCAAAAGTCTCAAAGCTTCAGGAATTCCAGGGACACAGGCTCTCACCTCTATTTACTACTTTCCAAGTGAACTTTGCATCCTCTGGTACCATGGCTCTCACCTTATTCAGCAGTGGGCCCACTTTTCCTCAAGTCATCCTTTTCCCACTGATGTTTTTGAAGACCAAGCACCACTGGGTAATTTGTAGCCTACTTTTGTCACATCTGCTTTTGCATCAGGTGGGATTGCTTTAGATCATGAAACTTGAGACAGAACAGCCTTTTTTTTTAGCATTAAATGTCATAACTTTGAAAATTCCTGAATCCATCTGAATAATAAATGAAATCCTGCAGCTGTGAGTTGCACAACTACTTGCAGATTATCATTCCCACCACCGCTGCCTATAAGCTTTTGTTGAAGGAATCACATCTAATGTGCTTGCACACTCCTTTGTTTTAGTGACATGAAAACGAGAAAATACAGCTCTGATTCCTCTTAGCCACATGGCTAATTAAGATAGATACTTTTATCATTAATTGCCTTGATTAAAAATGTTGATGAAAGAATGTTGAAAAATACAGTTAAAAATGAACAGGGTGTGTTTTCTCCTTAGAGGGACTCAGACTTCTCTGGTTATTTAAAGCGTGTTTCAGACAATTTGGGCTATGAGAGGCTGATAGAGTCAGGACGTGCGTATCACTGTCTGTGTGCAGATGAATGTGTCTTTTGTTGCAGAAACCTATTTATTTTATCTTGCTCTTGGAGTAAAACATAAATTCTTTTTATGCATACACTCAGCTTTTTTAAAAAAATAAATTATGTTTTCCGTCTGGGGGACTATTTTCTTTTAACACAACAGTTCAGTTTTATGCTTCCGCCTCTGTACTGATTTCACCTACACATCCACATTTAGTGGTAGTTAATGCACACGGTGTGTAGGAAAACATAACTTCTCCAGCTGAATTACCATTTTTAATTCTTGGGTTGTCTTCAAAGGAATTAATGGATTTCTGCATAAATTGGGTCGGTGAATGTGCTTTTTGAACGCAATTTATTCTAAATGACATTTGAAGAAAACTGTCTTTTGGGTACATTAATATATTTTTAATAAAGATGTACCGTTTTGAGACCTGAAGATTAGTGCTGTTGGAATTAAAATATGCTGTTGGAATATATTTCTATATTTTGAAACACAATAAACCTACAATGCTGTTTTCTTCTGCTGTGATTTCTGAGATACACGACAATGTGACACTGACTTCATAGAAATGTTCAGGTTGGAAAAGACTTCTAAGATCACTGAGTCCGACCATTATCCTAACTCTGCTAAGCCTGCTGTCAAACCGTATCTCCTTGAGCAGCGTATCTACATGGCTTCTAAACACTTCCAAGGATGGTGGTTCAACCACATGGTTTTTAAAGGTAAAAGCAAGAGACCACAAATAGTTATGGATCGATTTTATTGCAGTCCTTTTTTAAATAGACATTTTACAAAATTACTTTGAATTTGTTACTTCTTAAAACGAAGCTGGTGAACTTTCCACATCAGTAATAAAAATCATGCCTTCAACTCTTACTCTACTCAAAAAGCATTAGAAAGGAGAAATAGTTTTAATAACGCTTTTTAAATCCCTAACTGGTCATTCTTCAGTATGAAAGGACAGATCCTGGCACCGTATCACACGCGTGCTCCGGGTAAGCGTACATATGTGTGTTTTCATGTAAGTCCTTCTCTGGCAGCATCTAATACAAGGCTTTTTTTAGTTCTGCTTGATCCTATGAAATACCTCTTATTCTATATACATTTGTACATATGTATACATATATATATTATATAATGTGTTTATAATGATATTGAATAGCTATAACTATATTTATTCCTATATTTATGAACACTATTCCATTATCATTTAGCACACGTGAATTTATTTATTTATTTATCAAAGTTATTTAAGCTTTTTGCATTCTCAACAGCTGGAAAGAGTCTTAAGGGCTGAAAACCAGAAAAACAGAAGCAGCTCTGTGCAGAATTAATGTGTTATAGATCAGAGCTTTAACTTACTCATAATGTTAATACCACAGCTACATATTCGGGGCCAAAATCAAATATTTAAAGGATGTGACCTTCTATAGCTTGGAAGTAGCCACCCAACGGAAGTCAGAGTGGAGAGATTAACAGCACTGTATCCGTGATTTACTTTCCCTTAAGACGTGCACTGTTCTCAGAGTATTATTTCAGTGTTTCAGGCAAGGTGACCTCAGGCTGATGAAAGTGTGCAGCATTTCTAAGGTCTTTGATGTACTGAGCTATGAATCTACATAACAGTCTTCCTCCAGTTAGACCATTTTGGCCAAAGGTTTCAAATTCATTTATTATCTTAGGGAGCTGGGGTGGGTGACATTTGCTGATAGCCAATACCATACTTGCCTAGATTTTGTTGATACAATGTGATGCTAAATGTTAAATTTCCATCAATTGTGAATTAATTACCAGACAGCTTACAACTGTCTGCCAGCTGTCTGGTAGCTGATAGTGTGGCAATACATCCGATCAGTACAAAACTCAGACACAGATATTTCAGGCAGACATTGAAAGGGAGGTCTTCAACCAGAAAGGATGACCAGTCCTTGTTCTGTTGCGTACCTGTGTGAAGAGCTGTCCTGACTGACATGTTCTTTTACAACCCATGAATCTTTATTCTGTCCAGGTTTCTAGGAAAATACGCGTTGATGTTGACTGATTAAGTGGTTCACATAAATGGAGCTGTATGAAGAGCCACATTCTTATTCTTCAGGGATAAGAAACAAGCCCTTTGCAGCTGCACTGGAGGGCATAGCTGTTTATGTTGTGTGTCAGCACCTTGTGGGACTATATAACAGGAGTTAGTATCTATATTCTGATGGGAGTTAATTCTCAGACGAGCTGGGGTCTCATTTTACAAAATGGTACATGCGTGAGTGTGGTGGGTTACATCTACAGTGTAGACACCTGAACAAAGACTAAATTTAGGGACAAAAATTTTAGATTGCAGTTCACCTCTTTCTGAAGACAAAAACGTGGATGTAGGTCAGTGGCTCTTCTACAGACTTTGTGTGAGCAGCTGCAGCCAGTGACAAACCCGGGCAGTCCTGAAACCTTTAAAATAATGTTACGTTGCTGCAAATGTTTTACTAGGAAGTTGATTGGAATGTGAGGCTTTGAAAAATGTTTTGTTATTATGGGGTGTCAGACACTTCCATTTTGGAATATAATTTTTCTCTACCGTTTACTTGGAAAAGATTGGATTGCTAACTGCATTTTTTTGTTGTGCTTTTGTTTTGTTTTGTTTTGCCAGCTCCTCTTTGGAACAGTCGTATGGTGAATCAACTTTGTCTCAAAGATGGCTAAAAATGGTTTAGATTTGTATTCACAAGATTCTGATTTATTTCAGGAGGATTCTAATAGACAGAACTTTATGTTCTTTCCTGTGTCTTTCTGCTTTTCTGCTCACACGTTCAGCTGAGCACAGGGAAAACTGGAGACTCTGACATGAGGCGCCCAAATGACAAACAAGCCGCTTGTGAATTGTGCAGCCCTATCTTTTACGATCTCATCTGCAGGCACAGAACTTGCAAACTGTGATTTGCAATATGGTACTGAATTCGTACTTACCTGGTTTGATTAAGAGCTTGATTACAAACAAAATAAATCTCAATTAACACTAAAAACAAATAGGGAAGGAGGTTTCTTGCCATCTAAATTCAAGTAACTCAGTGCTAAACGTGGTACATGAGATTTAAGGAACCCCATGTGAATTAATTGGCCTTTTTGTACTCTGTTTTCTGTATTTACAGCACATAACACAGACACTTCTGACTGATCTGTTTCCAGCTAAATACTTTCTGTTCTGTTTCTGCACTTCTTTGGCTTCCACATGGGCACCATGATTTATTTTGATTAACCTGAATGAAGACATTTTCATTACTTTAGCAGATGTTAATTCTTTACAAAAGAAGTATGTGCTATTAGTGCTGATACTTTACAGGTAAGGAAAAGTGGAAAGGCTTGCCTAAGAGAAGAGCAAATGAGGGTATTGGGGAGACAGTCAAATCTCCAGTGTCCCAGTGCCCTTATCCCACACTCATGGTGTAGTGATGCATACACTTGGCACTCCTGTCTCTGCAGCTCATAACTTCCATGGGTGATTGGTAATCTCAGGAGTTGGCTACACTTTGCATTTACCAAGTATTTCCACAGTTTCATGAATTTTGTGGAAATCTGGGCCATGACTGATAAAACTGACAGCCTGGATATTCAGTGATACCCCAGGTATCCCACAGTCATAACAAAATTTGCACTAAGTTTGTGGGAAGCTCCCTCAGCAGCTCCAACACACGGTTTGCTCTGCAGACACTTCACCAACTTTGTTGCTCTTCTTTTCACCCACTCTAGGCCCTCAATGTCCTTCTTGGATTGAAGTGCCCAAAACCAAACCCAATGCCTGTAGTGTAGCCTCACCAACACTGAGTACAGTAATCACTTCCCATCCTTGGTCACAAGCTAGGATGGCATTTGCCTTCTTGGCCACTTGAGCACATGGCTGACTCATATTTAGCCAATCAATATCCTCAGATCTCTTTCTGTCAAACAGTTTTCCAGCCACCTTCCTCAAGCCTGTAGAATTTCATTGGATTGTTGTGACTCAAGCGCAGGACCCAGCACTTGGCCTTGTTGAAACTTATATAATTGGACTCCATCTACTAATACAGCCTGTCCAGGTCTCTCTGTAGGGCTTCTCAACCCTCAGGCAAATCAACATTTTTGCCCTACTTCTTGTAACTTGTCCTTGTCTCTTCTGCGTCTCCTTTTGACTTGTAAGCAGAAACATTTGTAAAAATGAGGAAGTTCTTTAAATTTAGAGAACGAATCTTGTAGGAAGCTTTTTCTGGCATATCTTCCCTGGTAAGTCCTTCCACAAAGCAGAAAGCCAGGCTCAAACCCAGAGCTACTCAACTGCACAGAGACTAAAATTTGGGCAAGACATGATGGAGAAACCTGGCGTATACATCACACTCCCTAATTGAAAAACAAAGCTTTTCATGCTTGATTAGCTTCTTGGTTGCTGAGCTGCCTTGTACTGACCTGCCACAATAAAGGGTGCTCACTTTCATTCAGGCCAATTATGCATCCACCATCGGGATTTCTTTTCAAAAGTAGTGTTTCTCCCTTAACCTCTGCTTTGTTTCTTTTCAGCTTCCTCTGCATGTTATCTGTTTTATCATTCAAGACTAACAGCTCCCACAGGGAATGCTCTTTCCTAGACTGTGCTGCAGGGATGGAACAAAGACAAGACCAGCCAAGTCAGGTGCTTGTTTAATTAGGATGTGAATCCTCGAGAAATTTCTTTGCTCCATTTTAATTTGTTTGTCATGTGTGTTTTTGGATTTTTCTTGGTTTGCTACCTTGATATGAATTCCTGTGGTTAAAGATATGTATATAAGTGCATACAGGTGCATAAAACCTTCCTACACAAAGTATTTATGCATTTAGAAAGAAACAGAACTTTGTAATTGATAGAACAGATAACAAGTGAAAAATCTGAGTTCCCATTAAGGAATAATTTTTAACAAAACATTGAGGCTGGTTGCATTTAAAGTTTTGAAATCTATTAAAAACTGCATACCTCGGGACACAGACTCAAGTACCAGAATTTTTATTCTCAGGTACACTGGTGCCAGTGCAAAGTCTACAGAAACTAACAGTGCCTTGAAATACTCGTAAGTATATTTATGATTTTTATGTATTGGATTGTGATGTAATGAGAATGCTGTTCATGCCAGAAGACCATTAACTTCTTATTCTCAAATTTCTTCCCCTTACAACCAAGTCTTTATGCTTTTACTCCTTCCTCTCGCCCATCTACAACAAAAATTCGTTGAATGTCATGACTTAAAATCCTGGGTAAATGATTTAATATTTCAGAATTGAGCTGAGTGTGGAAATTCCCAAACATTAATTAGAAATTTTAAAATTGTCACCCAAACCAGGGGTTTTTTACATTTAAATATTTTCTTGCCAGTCTGTAGAGCCCACACTAGTGCTGTGGAAGTGGCTGTCAGGGCAGGGAAGCTCAGGCTGTGTGCATACCTTGTAGAAGCCTCTCAGCCTAAGGTTGATGTACTCTGATGTGGAGCCAGCAGCCCCAGGGACTCTACGTTCTCATGTTTGTGGAAAGGATCCTGGAAGCTGAGGGGTTTCCTTCTCTGCTAGTCTTTATTTCACAATAGAAAATGACTCATTGTGAATTTCTCACACTGGCAAAATTTTCTACTGACATTTCTGAGTAAAGCTTCACTGACATTTTCACAGAGGTTTGCTCATTTTTGACAGGGAACTATGTGACTCCTCTTTTCAATCATGTTACACCCCATTTTCACTGACTGTCTCTAAGTCTTTTACCATTCTCTTAGTTTTTCCCATGAGGTAGACACAAACTGCAGTAGAAGCAGTAGCCTTCCTCCAGATTCACTCTAGAATTGCAAAGTAGATTGCAAAATGCTTCCTGAAATATTTTCCTACCATTCATTTGAATCATTCCCTTCAAATGACAAACATTGAAAAGGCTGTAAGAAATGTGCCAAATAATAACTGTGAAGGCAGGAATCACAGAATCACAGAATGTTAGAGGTTGGAAGGGACCTCAAAAGATCATCTAAGTCCAGCCCCTCCCCACCCCACACTGGAGCAGGGTCAGCCTACAGTACTGTCTCAAGATGTCCTACATGGGGCTCAAACCCATGAACCCAGGAGTTTGGAGTCCCATGCTCTACCCACTGACCCAGCCAGGTGACACACATTTATTTACACTTTTTTAATTACATAACCCATTGTCATACATATCCATGACATACTTCTCCTTACAGACTTTAGTTACAAGGCCTGCCCTGGCTGTAAGCACTGTGGTGGATCAGGAGAGTGGTGTGCATGAGTCTTCAGGCAGTGGCAAGCTAATCAAAATGTTTCAGCTCACAAATATGGTTTTTGTAATTTTTTTTAACAGATTCTTCCACTGTTGAAGTTCATTCAGTGCAGCAGTGTCCTTCAGTAGGATTCTGAAGTTCACCCAGGAACGATAACCTCTTGCATTAACATGCTGGGTTGTGATGAGAGCACTTGTCCACACTTGGAGTTTCATTATGTACTTGTGTGTTCTGTATAATCTAGAAATTATAAAGTACTGTATGGCTTTTCTGGCAAGGAAGACAGTAAAGTACATTGGTGGTGTTTTCTGCTTAATGGTTCTGCCTTATTCTCAGTCACTCAAAGCCTGCAGAATCCATCTCACTCATCAAATCAATCACTGCAATTAGCTTTCCTGTGGGCTGCTCTAATGTCATGTGTTTCTAATAACCCATTTGCATGCAACCAGATGTTTTGATATTTGTTTGCTTATTTTCCCACCAACATCAGTTTGTTCTCCTTCACAGTCAGCCTTTAATCTTCTTACATTGCAGAAAATTCAGCATTCTGCTTGTGGAAAGTTGGGCAACCTCATTTTTTCCTATAGAAAGATAAGAAAAAGGGTACTTCTATATGACATGGAACAGCAGTTCTGTGTAGATACTTGAGCTCTATAATATGAGGTGCTTGGAGATCTAACTCCAGAGGCAGTGCAATAGTATTACTGCACATTTCCAGGTTGTTTGCAATCCCAGTAGAAATTCAATCAGAATCCGTATCTTGACATCAGACTAGTGTATGTAGTGTAGAAATACATACAATCTTATTGAGCATTTGCTTGTGTCTGAAGCAAACTGGTAAGATCCAAGTGACTTTGTAAAAGGTTATGAATGGCAATTTAAAGTGCAATCTGTGCATTTGCCCTTTTATGTGAACAGTGTAATCAAGACAGGGCATTAAGTCAAAAAGCTTTCTAATGAGTACATTTCTGTAAGATGTATTCAGTAAGACACTGAGCCTTAACTTGCACTGAAATCAACTTTCAATTTGTACTTGGAGCTTACTTTCTTTTGAGTCTGACTTTGGTTTCCTGTAGGACCCCAGCTGCCTGATAAGTTCTGTTCTAACAGCACCATCTTCTGACTGTTGTCCTGTCAGGAGTGATGCTGAGCTGTACAATCATCTGTGCAGAGCTGAGAATTGCTTAGCTTTGACAGTCTGATATTAAAATGTATGCACATTTCCAGTGAAATCATTGGAGAGTTACATTAAAATTGAAAATGTTCTGTGACACTTTTGGTGCTGTCTCAGCTTTTTATGAGTAAGGGCCTCTCGCAGCACTTGTCTTGTCAGACTCTTCTGAGGCTAGATATTTTGAAGTCTACTACCATGCAAACACAGACCAGGTAGTAAAGTTTTAATCTCCTTTAATATTTACTTTGTTATGCATGAAGATACTTATCTTCAAATCAATAAAATGGTTGGAGTTATTATCTTAAAGAAATGCATTTTTATAATTCTCATATCACGTCTAATTCTCGGCTATGTTCTAGGACATATGGGTCGTCTCATTTTTGGAAGACAGTAAAGAAGAATCAGTGGCGACTACTGGCTGCCTAATTAGTCAATTAATTTTGGAAAGGCTGTGGACTAATATTTGAAGTCACATATCCAGTTCATTTCATAGAAATTATTAGAACTTAAGGTACAATTCTTTGATCATGGGGAAACATTTATGGATCTTG